>PVKP010002052.1:0-130915 GCA_004027715.1 Plecturocebus donacophilus
GCTTCCTCCCTTCCTTCCTCCCTTCCTTCCTTCCTTCCTCGCTTCCTTCCTTCCATGCTTCCTTCTCCTTTTGTTGGGCAGAGTCCAGCTCTGTCGCCCAGGCTGGAGTGCAGTGGCTCCACCTCCCGGGTTCAAGTGATTCTTCTGCTTCAGCTTCCCGAGTAGCAGGGATTAAAGGTGCGCGCCACCACGCCCAGCTAATTTTAGAGTAGGCGTTTCTCGAGACAATTTCTGTACCCATTCATTACATTCGTTTTAGGAAAGGAAATAAACAAACCAGTGGTGGTTGGAGGGCAGTAGGAAAACGAATAATCTGGCTCACAGTGAACTAACCAAGGTAAATCAGAGGAAGATGATGCCCGCCTCCTCCTCCCTAAAACCCAAGTCAAGAGTTGATTTCAATCCTCTGAAGAATCTGTCCTTCAAGTCAGACCTGCTTTGGGGCAACAGAAGGGCCTAGATGATTTCTTAACGTTTCAGAAAAATTATAATTTGATTAAGACGTTTTATACGCCTGGTGGCAGCAGCCCATCTACAGAAATGATTTGAGGTCTGGGGGAAAATAGCTACGCTGAAAAAAGTTGCTGAGATGCTGAAAAGGACAATGTGAACAAAACTTGTTTGGGAGAACGGGCTAATGGAATGGAGAGGGAGGCAGGATGAGTTCATTATATTAATGATAAACCTGACTTAGGGAAGGGAAAGCAGATGGAAGGAAAGGAACGCGTAATGGGTTGTTTCATTTCTTCTGAATAAAGTGTGGTGTGCTGAAATGTAACGAGATTATCCATCCTCTCCATCTGCTTTTGTCTAAATAAATTCGGTTTCACAAATGTAGTGAATTTTCAACTTGTAATTTGCCGTCCCCGGTGAGCGCGGTGATGAGAAGCCCATTTGCGGCGTGCCCCAGGCCTGGGACCTCCGTTAAGCCCCGGTGAGAACGCCGGAGTCACGGGGCTCTCAGCGTGGATGGGATGCTCCATCACTGCGGCTGCCCGGGGAGCTGCATGGCACAGGCTGGTGCAGAAGGAGAGGGGCTGGATTCAAGGGATGGGGCTAGAGCTGCAGGAGGACTCTCCTCATTTGCGTACTTTGGGGGTGAGATGAAAAGCTCCCCGCACCTTTCACCACTCATTTACCTCTATGCTTTCATTCATGAAGTTTTCTCTACCAGAAATTCCATCTCTCCTATATGCCTCTTCCCTACATTCTATTAGTTTTTAAAACTCACTTATTTCAAAGTGCCTTCTTGAGCAGTGTTGAACGCATAGATTTAGTCCTCTTCTTTCAGAACTGCTGCCCTGTGACTTGGTGAATTCAACCTTGTGAGCTATTATTTCATTCCCTGCTTTGTTTCTTCACCTTCTATGTGTGCATGTTTTTATTTTTGAATATGATTGTAAGTTTCTCCTCTTTCCTTCTTTTTTTTTGAGACAGAGTCTCGCTTCGTCGCCAGGCGCCAGGCTGGAGTGCAGTGGTGCAATTTCGGCTCACCGCAACCTCCGCCTCCCGGGTTCAAGCAATTATTCTGCCTCAGCCTCCCAAGTAGCTGAGACTACAGACGTGCCCCACCATGCCCAGCTAATTTTTGTATTTTTAGTAGAGACGGGGTTTCACCGTGTTGGCCAGGATGGTCTCGATCTCTTGACCTCGTGATCCACCCGCCTCTGCCTCCCAAAGTGCTGGGATTACAGGCGTGAGCCACCGTGCCCGGCTCCTCTTTCCTTCTTTTAACAGATATTTGTTGAGTACCTTCCATTCGCTAGATACCGTGCTTTGAAGGTACTGGGATGAGCAAAGTAGACATGGTCCTTGGCCTCATGAAGCTTGAGGGCAAGTGAGGAAGACATGTTAAATGGTATTTACACAAATAAATAGATAATCGCAACATTTAATACATTAAATTTAAGTCAATATTATTGAGATATAATTACATACAATAAAATTCACACATTTGAAGTCTGTAGGTCAATGACTTTTGACAAATGTCACCATTTATGTAACCACCATCCCGATTAAGATATAGAACATTTCCATCTCTCCTTCCTAGTCATCTCCCCCAACAAATCCTACTCCCTGCTTACCACCTCTGATGATTTTTGCCTACTTTAGAGTTTCATATAAATGGAATAATACAGCATACACTGTTTTTTGTATGTTTTCTCTCCCTCAGCTTAATGTCTCTGAGATTCTTCCATGTTGCTGTGTGTAGCATAACCTGTTCCTTTATGTGGCTGAGTATGTACACAAAGATGTACTACAATTTGTTTATAAATTTTCCTCTTAAAGGACATTTGGGTTGTTTACAGCTTTTGTCAATTTTTAATAAAGCTTCTGCTTACATTTGTGTTCAAGTCTTTTTGTTCCATATATTTTAATTTTTATTGAAAAAATGCTAAGAGTGGAATGGCCAGTTTATATAGAAAGTTCATGATTAAGTTCATAAGAAACTGCTGAGGTTTCTCCAAATTTCCAGCATTTTAATACTCCAACCAGCATCACATGAAAAATCCAATTGCTCTATGTCCTTGCCAACACTTGATATTTTTATTCATCATTAGTCATTCCAATAGATGTGAAATAATTATTTCATTGTGGCTTAAATTTTATTTCCCTCATAATTAATGATATTGCACATATTTTCATGTAGTTACTGGCTTTTCTATATCATCTTTCATGGGGTATCTATTCAATCCAGCAATATTTTTTAAAACATAATGCCTTATGACAAAGTGTTTTTTATCCCAGGAATTCAAGGCTGGTTTTATAATCCACAATTAGTTGCTGCAATTTGCTATGTTAATAAAACAAAGAAAGACAACTAAAAGATTATTTTAATACATGCAAAAAAAAAGCATTTTATAAAATTCAACATCAATTTATGATTAGAAAAACTCTCATTAACCTTGGGGAGAATTTGTATTTTTAAAATATTAAGTCTTCCAATTTTATTAGCATTATATATCTCTTCATTTTTAGATCTTAGATTTCTTTAAGAAACATTTTATAGTTTTTATTGTACAGGTCTTGTACATATTTTGTCAAATTTATCCCCAAGTATTTCACATTTGCTATGCTACTGTCATTTTTTTTAATTAATATCAGTTTTCAGTTTCATTCTTTAAATAAGAAAGTTCAAAGACTCAACTATGTAACCTGAATACTTACTATAATGCTGCAATGATTAAGATAATGTGCCATTATTATAAAGATATACATACATGTCAGTGAAACAGAATAGACTCTAGAAAAAACCCTATACATATATGGTCAATTGAGTTTTGACAAAGAAATCAAGGAAATTCAGTGAGAAAAGTAAAGTCTTTTCAACATATTGTGCTGAAATTTGAAAAAAATAGTATTTTATACTATAACCAAAAATGAATTCCAAATGTATCATAGACTTCAACAGAAGAGTTAAAACTAAAAAGATTTTGCATGAAAACATAAGAGAAAGCTTCATAGCACTGAGGTAGAAAAAGGTTTTTTACAGATGCTCTGCTGTTACACAAAATAAGTTTTGAAAAACTTGACGAATTGGATTTCATCACAATTAAAAACGTCTGCCCCTCAACTACAAAAGCAACAATGACAATATGACAAACAAACAAACAAAAAACACCATTAAGAATTTAAAAGGGCAAGTCAGACTGGAGAAAACATATGGAAAAAATATATAAAGCATATTTGGTAAAGAAGCTGCATTCAGAATATATAAGAAATATATATACACCCAGTCAATAAGGAGATACAGCTCAATAAAAAGTGTGAGAAGTGGGCAAACTATTTGAACAACACTATATAGGAATGACCAAAAAGCACATGAAAATATGCTCAATATCATTAGTCTTCAGGGAGATGCAAATTAACACTCCCGTGAGATACCTCTTACATTCACCAGAACAGGCCACAGATAACAAAAAAGGGTTGGTGAAACTGTAGAACAGCAAAGTAGTGCAACCACATTGGCAAATGGGCAAATTTTGTAAAGTTAAACATGCACTTACAATATGACCCAGGAATTCCAGTCTCAGACTATTACCCAAGAGAAAGGAAAACATATTTCTGCACAAACAGTTGTATACAAATGTTCACAACAGCTTTATTTATAATAGACCCAACTGGAAACAATCCAAATGTCTCTCACCTAATGAATGGATAAACAAAGTGTGATTCATCCATGTTATGGAACATACAAAGCCACTAAAAGAACAAAAACTGATAGACACAACACAGATGAACTTCACAGACATTTGCTTAGTGAAAAAGGCAGACATGAAAGACTACATGTGACATGGTCAGATCAGTCAGAAACAGATTCGTGATTTTTCTAGTGCTGTGGGTTGGGGAGGAGTTAACTGCAAAAAGTCAGAAGGAAAATGTCTGCGATGACCTTAATGTCCCATATTTTGATTGTGTTGGTTATGTGGGTGTATACCATTGTCAAACTTATTGATCTGAGCACTTAAAATGTGTGCAATCTTTTGAATGTGCATTATGCCTCAATAAAGTTAAACAAAATACCCCCAAACAGGCATGGACCCACGAGAGATGATTGTCTATGCACAATTCCTCTCTTTCCCTCTACTGTTTTCCCAGTGAGAAAATGGAATCAGCACAGGCATGTGTCCTTTTGGAGATTCTATTCATCCTATGGGAGCATGTTAGAAATTTGCTGGGGTGCTGGCGATTTAGTTCTGCATTATGCTGCAGAAAATTAAATAAGAAGTGGATTTCATGTGACACCTGCATTTATTAGCAGAGAAAGAATGGATCTGCTAAGAAGAGTGACACCCTATTGTGTGGATGTCACTTCTGATTGTCAAGTTGCAGAAAACATTCAGCTAAGTCCTCAGCTTGTTAAACCTGAAAGAGCTGTTTACAGGTTTTGTATTTTCCTCATGTGAACTATTAAGCATTCCATTTAATTTGCAAAGGCAGAACAAGTTTTCTTGATGGCTTTGTTCCTTTGGGATGATTGCTGAGAACCAAGTTTAATAGTGCTTATGGATCTGGTCCTTTCTATTAAAGACAGTTTGAGTCTTAAATTGGGGGCATCCAGAGTGCCAAGAGTCATAGGACATCCAATATATAGTGCTATGCCCACTCAAAGATATGCAGTCATAACTCTTCCAAGAGAGGTCAGAAAAAGGCTCAACGTGGCTACCCCTCTTTTTAGCAGATGCTCCACTTTGAGCGAAATTCTATTTCCCTGACTATTCATGCCTTTTGCTAGGGTCAGGTGTAGCATAGCTCTTTGGACATACAGGAAAAGGGAGGCAAATCTCACAGAGGAGTCCAGCCACAGTGTCAATAACTGAAGGTTGTATAACATTGCTTGAATATAGAAATGGACAGCAAAATAATGCACTAGGAGTCCCAGGTCTCTTGGAATCTAAAATTTTTCACTTGAAACTAATTTTAATGAGCAAAATATTAAATGTTGACTACTGAGGTGTCAACTCTTTAACTTTAGAAGGAGTGCAAGACCTGGAAACAGAGATAACTCAAGGGAATCTGCACGGTTGCTGGGGTTCGGATGTATTGAATGATGTCAGATGAGCCTCTTAGCTCTTCTGATGCAATTTCCTTCCTTATGAATTAGCTTAAAACCTGATACTGAGAACCAATTGGCAGCCATTTTCTCATCCTTCGGTTTCCCCAGCTTGAGATTTCTGCCTTTGCTTACCGTCAAGGTGGAAATAAAAGCTAAGTACCCCTAAAGAACTCACTCACATAAAGAGTGTAATGAGTCTTGCTGAAAAAAAACAAACTCTGTCAAATATTTAAAGGGTTTGTTCTTAGCCAGTAAGAATGACCATATCCTGGGGAACAATCTGAAGAGACTCTGAGAAAGTGTGCCTGAGGCAGCTGGGTTACAGTTTGGTTTTACACATTTTAGGGACACAGAAGATACAGGCAAAGACATAAAACAATACTTGTATAGATTGGTTTCGCTGGGAAAGGCAGAACATTTTGAAGTGGGAGTGGGGGTGGGTTGAAGTAGGGGAGTGGGTGGGGTCAAGGGTGTCATGACTTATAGGTTATAGGTAGATTCAAAGATTTTCTTATCAGCCATTGGTAAGAAGAGTTAAGCTTTGTCTAAAGACTTGAAGTCAGTGGAAATAAATTCTTCAGTTAAGATAAAGGAGGTTGTGAAAGCCAAGGTTCTTGTGTAGATGAAGCCTCCAGGTAACAAGCTTCAGAGAGAATCAATGGTAAATGTCTCTTTTTGGACTTTAAAAGGTGTTGGACTCCTAGTTAATCTCTCCCCCATAGACAATGGCTTTGCACAGCCATTGAAAAATATGTCAAATAAGTATATTTTGGTACAAAATATTTGGATTTCCTTCAGGGTCTGCTATCCATCATGTGATGTTTTACCAGAGCCAGGCTGAAATTTGGTATTTAACTGCCACAAAGAGCCTGTTTTGTGAAACTCATGATCTCTATTTTAATGTTGATGGTGGTCAGTTGTGCCTAAACTCCAAAAAGGCAGGAGTATAATGAGGTGTGTCTGACCTCCCTTCCTGTGTTGGGCTGAGATTTAGATTTTCAGGTTTCTCTGGGAGCCTTTTGGCCTAGAGGGGTATCCTTTCAATCAATTGGGGGGCTTAGAATTTTACTTTTGGTTTACATGAGCAATGGCAACTTTACTGAAAATCTGGTAAGGAAAGGGACAAAGGGGTTTCATTGCACTTCCCACATTTAAGGAATATTCCACAGGGACTGTGTTTGAATGAGTGCATGGTGAATGTGTGTGTGAGTGTGCACACTCATGAGTATTTCAGGTTCTTGCTCTTTTTTCCTGTAGTACTCAGAATCCTCACTTCTCTGTCACTTCCTGGTATTCCACCCAGGACTTCATAATTCTCTATCCTCTATCAAGCACAGCAATTCTGCCTACCCTTCACCCCAACTTGTGTACCCAAACTAATCTGGGAGCTCAGCAAACCAAATGACCTCCAAGCAACAAGACTCCCTCATTTACAAGATGGCTTGGTGATCATCTTTTTGTAGTTGGATGTGATTTTGTGTTTCCCCATTGCATGCTGAATAACTTATAAAAATTTCTGTATTTCATCAATTCTAAGACAGATTTTCTCACTTTTTAACTTCTCTGAAATTAGAATGCAACTTACAATAGAAGACATCTTACGATTATAAGTGACAGCATTTTTATTTCTTAGCATCTTAGATTTGATTACATATGGCATTTCTTCCAGCTGAACACAGGGCTATTTCTCCGCAAGAGCAATTATGATTGTTATAAACTTATTATGTAAAATTTTCTCTGCCTCAGAGCAAAAAAACCCTCAAAGTCCATGGAGTTCAAAGGGCTGGTTGAAAATTATATACATAGCTGTGTCTGTCCCTGCTCTTCTCTCACTCACTCGAACTCTCACACTGGAAAGGACAGAGACAATTCAAAATAAGGGCAGGAAGTTGTCTGTTTGTCTACATTAAGTAGGATTCAATTCAGGAGGAAAGAGTCATCAGTGGAACTGGAACTTAACTGGTAAAAAGGTGATTCTCAGAGAATCTTCTGGCAAACTTGTTAAAAAGTGTGACATTTAGGGCTGTATTTCTGATCACCCCAGTTATATCTCTAGGTATGGTGCCTTAGAATCTGTGCTGCAAACAAGGGATTTTAATTCACACTAATGTTTGAAAATTAGATTATTACTTTTGGGAAAACTGAATACCTTTCATAGACCAGGCACTTCCATTTAAACTCATTATCATTAAAAACTCTCCAAACTCTTTAAAAATATGCATTAGTCCTATGTTTGCAGTGGGGAAGTTGAGGCATAAATAGCTTGAATAACTTCCCACATCATCACTTAGGAAGTGGTGTGGGGGCTGAATATGAACTCTGTCTGTCTGACTCCAGGGTTTTCAAAACCCCATCTGGTCTGCATTGAACACAAAATGTGATTTGTACAGCCTTTTTGAAACACAGTTGGACAAAGCCTATTGAAACTTAGCACGCCTATATCCCTAATTCAGCAATTCTATTTCTAGGAGTTATACTACAGAAATAAGCATTAGCACAATGACACACACACACACACACACACACACACATTCACTTAGTTGTAATAATAAAAAATAATCAGAAATAATCCATAGGCCCACCAACAGAGGAGAGTCAAATTATGATACTTTCATACTATGAAATACCATGTAGCATTTTAAAAAAAGTGCATCTATATGTGACAATATGAAAAGATTTCTGAGACACGATTAAATGTAGAAAGTAAATTTAAGTGCAAAAATGTAGAAAAGAATGCCATTTATGTAAAATTTTAAAAGCCTTCATATGCTGTGTCATAAATGCGAAGGCATCTTGAGAGGTAAGTGGCACTGGAGGTGGCTGTGGGTGGAAATACGGAGGTGGACGTTACTCACAAGTTTTTCTGTATTGTGTTAATCTTTAACCATGAGAATTCAAGTGCTAGGTAAAAATTTAAATGCAAAGAAAAGGCAAAACATGTTTAGCAAGCTGCTCACACGCTCCTTTTCAATCCCGATATTAGGTACGGACAGTGGCCGAGGACTGTAGTCTCCGCAGAATAGCACATAGAAAGGATCCTTTTTGTTTCTTGTTATGAATTATGTACTCTGCCTAATGGGTAGCTTGCTTTTTTTCCTTATCCCAAATCAGAACTGTGAAGTATAAAAATATAACTCAGCAAAATCTACAAGTGAAACCTGCGTTGGTGAAATGTTCCTATTAATGATAATGCCAGGCTTTTTGGAAACTAGTCATATTTCATTTTATGCTTAGTTGCTCCCAAGTTTTAATAAAAAGCCCATAATATTTGAGATTTACCAAGAGAATTTAAGAAAGCTCATCAAAATGTACACAAAAGAACAATGATGAATTGCATGCAATGAACTGCTACATTCTTCTTGGTATATTAACTAAAAATGACAACTTCACTAAAAATTTCTGTCCCTTGTGTCCTTTCCCTGTTTCAAGAAATCCAAACTGACTCATAGCAGAATATTTCAATACCTGTGCCGTTTGTCTTGAAGAGATCGTTAAAAGATGCCTATAATCATGGACTTTGTGCAATAAATCATTTATCTCAATACAGAATAGATTCACTGAGGGAATATTGCAGTAATGTTGCTTGAAGTGTGGGCTGGACAATTTTTCATGACTTACCCTGGGCAAGGAGATGAAACAAATTTTCATTATTCTCAGCACAAATGACTTATCTTGCTCTCCTTGATGGGTAGTTTCACTGGTTCCATTACTTTACCATATGGTCTGGTTGGGTCAGCCCACCAGAGGGAAGCAGGTATATCTACCAGCAAGCTGTGTGATCTTGAATGAGTTAACCATTCACTCCGAATCTCATTTCCTCATTTATAAAATGAAGGAATTGCTCAAGATTATCATGCATGTCAATTCTAAAATTCAGAATTTACATCTTCCTTCATGAAAAGGTCAGTGGGAAATGTCTTTTCCCCTTCCTTAAGTCTGGGCTGACCTTGAGACTTGATTTAACCAACAGAATGTGGTAGAAGTGACATTGTACAAGTTCTAAGCATAAGCCTCAGGAGACCTTGCAGGCTTCCACATTGTCTTTTGGAACCCTGCTAGCTTATATGAGAATCAGCTCAGGCTAGTCTGCTGGAGGATAAGAGATCATATAGAGCAGAGATGAGCCAACGGAGCATGACCTGCATGAGTGACTTTCAAGACAGAAGACCCATCCTGCTGAGCCCATCTTAAACAGTCAGCCTGCAGAACTGTGTGTTAAATAAGTGGTGGTTGTTTTCAGCCACTGAGATGGTGAATTTTGTGTCAATTTAACTGGGCTAAAGGATGCCTAGAGAGATAGTAAAATATTATTTTTGGGTGTGTCTATAAGGGTGTTTCTGGAAGAGATTAACATTTGATTCAGTCAACTGAGTAAAGAATATTGCTCTCACTAATGTGGGTGGGCACCATTCAATCTGTTGAGTGCCCTGGAATTTCCTTTCATATCTAAGTCGAATTCACCATCTGGTGCAGACATTTCCATTATGACTTTCTGTCATTCACTCTGGGCTTACAGAACATCTTATAGATAGCTCATTACCTGTGCACATAGTGTATCTCAAAAGACTTTATATTGTGACCAATATATATGTAATATATATTTTATTATATATCTATTTTACATATACATACATATATGTATATACATATAAATGTATACATATATACATACATATATCTATATTATACATATTTTGCATATATAATATATATTATACATGTTTTACATGTATATGTCTCTTCATCCCTGATTTCTGGCATAGAGCTTCTAAAAACCTTACAATTTCCTAAGCAGATATGAGTGTTAGGTTCTAATATTTGGTCTTTCCTTCTGGCTGCTGACATAGAACTAGTCCCTTGGAATTTCCTGAATGACAGGAACATATGTTGTTATACTGAGGTGACTCGTGGTGGGTTTCTGGTCAAGAGCTGGTCATCAGAAAGACCAAACTATGATAGAAACTTGGAGCTTTCAGCTCCATCCTCCATCCTCTGAAAAGGAAGAGAGGCTGAAGACTGAATTAATGATCAATCATGCTAATGTGATGCAACCTCCATAAAAGGTTCCATGAGCTTCCACATTGCTGAACATGTAGAAGGCACCTGGAGAGGGCATGAAAGCGCCTTGCCCTTCGTATATACCTTACCCTATATATATCTCTTCATCTGGCTGTTCATCTGTATCCTTTGTAATATTCTTTATAATAAACTAGTAAGCATAAGGAAATGTTTTTCTGAATTCTGTGAGCCATTTTAGCAGATGATCATTAAACCCAAGGAGGAAGTCATGGGAACCCCAATTTATAACCAGGAGGCCCGGGCTGGTATTTGCATCCAAAGTGAGGGGCAGTCTTGTGGGACTGAATCCTTAACCTGTTGAATCTGACTGTAACTCCAGGTATACAGCATCAGAATTGAACTGAGTTATAGGTCATCTGGCTGGTGTTGGATAACTGGTCAGTGTTAGGGAAAGGCTACATCTGGTCACAGAAGTGTTGTGTTGAGAGTATACAGTAGTAGGAGAAAATGTTTTTCTTCTTACTCTGCAATTGATTTGATTTTCTATCATGTAACCTGCATGTGAGCTGTGAGAGGATCCCAGCTTTGGAGAAGATCTGAGAAGGGGAAGCTGGTAGGCTAAGATTCAGCTGACCTTTGAGGGAAATGTTCATGTGTATGGAACTTTCCTCTGTGACTGCAGCTGAAATCACAGGTAGGCTGAGTGGAAGTGATGCCGAGCCACAGAAACCTGCTAGAGTGACCTTCCCAGCTCCAGACTTCATGCTCTTTGAGCTCTGTCATGTTATTTTTCTGGGTTTGGCCATAAGCAGTGTCAGGACAGCCTGGACTTCCTAGGCACCCGTCCTGTAGCCCGATGCTTTGGGGGAGATGTCAAGCCTTACTGGAGACAATTCAACATTTTCCCTATGCCAGGAGTTCTTAAGTTTTAAGAGAGGATTCTGCAAAAAAGATTACAAGGGTTTTAGAAGCTCTGTGTCAGGAATCAGCGATGAAAACCAACATATGTATATATCTCTTATTATAAATTATAGTATCTCACAAGTGCAGGCCAAAAATGCAGGGGATTGATGCCTGGCTTTTTATCCTTTGAAGGGGCAGTTCTCAAGCATATTCTACACAGCTTCCTAGAGAGTATCCAGTGGGATTGAACCCAGCTGCCCACAGCAATAGCCAGCTCAGTGTTGTGCTTTGTGTTGGCTCTTCTTTCCTTTGTATCACACTTCCCACCCCCTCTCTCTCACTTGTTGGGGTCACTTCCAAATAAACTACCTGCACTCAAGTCTTTGTCTCAAGTTCTGTTTTTGGGACAAACCAATACACTCACTCAACTTTTTTGAGCTTTGATTTTCTCATCAGTAAAGGAAAAAATATATACATATTTAAGGTATATATGCATATACAAGCATTTGTGCATATACACCCCATATCTACATACACACGTTATATATGAAACTATCATCTTTCTGTCAATCAACCATCTCTATCATCTATAGCTTTCTATTAACTCTATCATTTATTATATCTATCCCTATTGTCTATCAATCTATTTATATCTCTCTATCCATCTATTATCTATCTATATCTAGCTATCTCTATATTTAGTTATCTATATGTATCTTCTATCTGTCTCTATCTCTATATTTATCCATCTATCTACCTCTTCATCTATCACTATTTGGCACATTGTAGACATTCAACCAGTAGTAACTAGTCCCCAGCCAGTGACCATCTTCCCCTCAATCTTGACTGCAATCTGCAGCTTTCTCTGAGTCTGTGAATCTCTCCTCTTTACCCCCGGACCTTTGCCTTGTATAAGCAGAGGCACAGTGGGACATGGAAGTTGAGTTAGTAAAGCATGTCTTCGCACTCAGAATTTATCATTTGACCTTCAGCCTTCTGTCTGCTGTGCCTTGCAAGTTTCATTTATGCAAAGAAGAGCAAGCTTTCCAAAAGGACGCTAGGGGAGTTGCGGCAATGTGCCAAGTTTCACCATGTCATCCTGACTTTTAGGAAAAAACCTGCTCAGCTCTCCAATTAGTGGCCCTGCTGGTGGCCCAGGCAATGGTTCTCAGAAGCCAGCAGCAGGAAATCTGAAGAGAAGCTACTGTTTATGTAGCAGAATAAAGGATACAAGTTGTCTGTTTATAACTCATGACCTTGGCATGTAGAACAGAATACGTGTTGACCACATTAATCTTCTTATTCCTTCTGAATAACTCATGAATCCCAATATATTTCTTTTGAGACAATGCCCAGATGTCTTCATTGGAGCAGCCATTTTCTAGGTTTTTAGTGTAATGAGAAAATAACTTCAGGTGTATGAGAGAGAGAGGGCGGTGGGGGAGACAGAGGAGAATGATTCATCAGTGATTTTTCACCTCTAGAAACTCTGACCTGTGGTCCTTCTTTCAGGGAATGATTTGACCATGTTTTCAAATCGTATTTTGGGTACTCTGGAACTTTAATAGTTTTCTGTGCTGTATCAGTATTATTTAAAGTCTGAATGAGATCTCAGTAGGGAAGTTATTCCAATTTTTAATTTCCCATGCTCCAGCCATTCCTTTCCCCAGCCCCAATGACTAACTCGATTCACCCAGAAGAGGCTGGAAAATAATGAAAATGTCTTTTCATCAGCTATTCTGTCTGCAAGTGGGTGACCAGGTGAACTGCAATTGCCCAGTTCCTGTTGGATGGACATGGTGATATAAGAGAGATGCTTTCCTGCCCTGGGACCTGGATTAAGACAGAGTCTTGAGGGCATAGAGGAAAGAACTTGGTCCCTGCATTAAGTATGTCGAGATGGAGGAAATTTGTGACTGAATGGGGATCCTGTGCCCTTATTCATTTGGAATAAAAGAATCAGTCCTAGAGTATGAGAGGTCTTGCTGACTCATGGCTTGATGTAGGTGTGTTGTTTAAAAATGGAGCACCTCTGACTCTCTGATTTGATCTAAAGTAAGACTCAAATGTCAGGCCCTCAGGGTGGATGTGGATGGAAGCTTCCTCCTGACACCTGGATGACAGCATCGTGATCACATACACCTAGCCTGTCACTCTGGATGGGGCCACCTTGGGTCTGAGAGGCAATAAAGAAAAACAATGTGAACTCAGCTCTCACCACCTGTTACCCGGTGCTGTGCCAATGCTCTGACCTGCAAGTGTGCAGACCCAGGATGGAGCAAGTCTTGCACACCGAGGCTTGCTTCTGCAAATGTGACCATTCATGCTTGGTCACGAGAACTGCTAATGTCCCCTCCAGCTCTGCTGTTTTATGAATCTAAGCAGGAGAACTATGAGTCTCCTGTCTCTCTTTTGGAGAGGGATTTGTGGCGAGAGATGGTTAATTTTAGTCGTGGGGCTGTGTGGCAATGACTCTAATTCATGCTTGTTCTCCAGTGGGCAGCATCAACTCTTCCTTTTTCACAGCACATGATCCAGCTTATGGGTGTTTCAGGTGTTTGGTTCTCTTTTCTTTCTTGATACAATTAGGTCATTTATAAGCTAAGTGTTAATGGCAGCCCAGTAGTAGAAACATGAGTGGGGAGGAAGTTGATGATCTAGGAATTACATTTTCTATACAACTAGCCTCTGGAGTAGGCTACTTAGTTTCAAATTTGCCAGTGGGGGCAAACAACCTTCCCTAGACAGGGTCATGCTATTATATACTGGAACAGGATGGCTCTCAGGAGATCTGCTAGTACAGCCCCAGATATCAGGCAGTGAAAATGTATTCCCATTTCACAGATGAGGAACTGATATTGGATTATGAAGTCAAGAGAACAGAGAAAATGCCTTTTCTGGGACTGCCTCAATAGAGAATATTTGTCTTGAAGACAGGGACTCATAGTTAAGAAGTGATAAAGTAGGAAGATGTGTTGAAAGCGGTTTTTCTTGCATTTCTGCTACTCACATCATACACAGCCGAATTCCTGCAAAAACCTGTAGATTATAGATTTATATTGCTATAAAACCACTGTTTTCATTCATTAAAAAATCTTTGAGTTTTTTATGCGCCGGGTACTATGCTAGGCACTAAAGATGAGATGGAGCAGGGACCCCTAATGGGCCTGTCAGGCTCCTCTCTGACAGCATAAAAATAAAATAAAATAATTTTTTGGGTGTCCTCAACACAAATTCCAGGCACATAGGCTTGCAGCTAACAATTTAAAAGGCAAATAAAGAAGCCACTAAACAAAAAGAATAATAACGTAAACAATAGCCACCCAAGGAAGCCAGACTCACAAGATGTTTGGCTCCCCACAACTGCAGATAACATCTGGACGTATGTTTCTGAGTTGTTTTTCAGAAACCAGAACCCCCCACCCTGCAACCAGATGAAAAATGCTGAGCACTGTCACAAAGACCTCAGATAAGCAGCAACTGAGGACTAAATTCTGACTACTGTTCTCTGTTCTAATGTCTTCTCGAGAGGCCTGGAGAGAGTCATGCCCACAGGCCAAACCTAAATCTACCTCTGAACTGTAAGCCCCTGCTTCAAGACATCCTGCCTTTCTAGACCAAAGCAGTAAGTAATCTCCCTGTATTGATTCATGATTTTGCCTGTAACTTCTTCTTTGCTGACATGTATCTCTGCCTTTTAAAACCTTTCCTTAAAATCCATTGAAGAGTTCAGATCTTAAGTGTAAGCAGCCTGATTCTCCTTGCGTGGCACCCTGCAATAAACATCTCAGTTTCTCTCACTGCAATTCTTGGTGTTGATGTTTGGCTTTTTCTGCATGCTGAGTGAGTGGATCCAAGTTTGGTTTGGTAACGGAGATACAGTGGTGAACAAAAAAATTAGGATCCCTCTCCTAACAATGTTAGAGAGACAGATATTAAACATCACCAAATAAATACATCACCGTTGTGGGTATGAGAAATAACACAAAAGAAGAAAAAGAGGATTCAAAAAGAAAGCATAATAATAGGTTAATTGTTTGGTTTGGGGAGGTAAGAAAAGCCTTTTGGGGGAAGTGATGTTTAAATTGGAGTCTGAAAGGTGAGTGGAAGTTAGTGAGACAGGGAATAGGGGGAAATGTTCAAGGCAGAGGGAACACCTTAAGTCAGGCCCTGAGATAGGAAAGAGCATGGTTTGTTTGAGGAAATGAGAAGAAGCCCAGTGTGCCTGGAGTTGGTGATGGTGGAGGAAGAGGCAGGCAACAAGGTTGAAAAAGGAGCTCAGATTGAATCAAGATGGCTTTGTAGACCTCAGCTCCAAATGCAATGGGAAGCTTTTGAGGCAGCATCAACCAATGAAACGTTTCTGTGTTCTGTCATCTGGGCTGTCCTATATTAGCTGCATGACTATTGAGCATTTGAAATGTGGCTAGTGCAATAGAAGAACTAAATGTTTAATTTTATCTCATTTTAATTAATTTAAATTTAAATAGTCACACATGGCTAATGACTACTGCATTAGACAGCACAGCTTTGAAAGGTTTTATGGAAGAGAGCTATACAATTGGATTTTTTTAAAACAAAATCACTCTGGCTGCAGCTTGGACAGTGAATTGCAAGGGGCAGGGGCAGGGGCAGGGGTGAGAGCAGAGTGGCCAGTTAGGAGCTTGGACTGTAATGGGGGCAGTGGATGTGGGGAAATATGGGTGTACCATAGGTCTCAGTTATGGAGAGGATCTAGAAGGAAGGAGAAGAGAGGGAGGTCAGGTGGAGTCTGGAATGATGCCCAGGGTCTTGGCCTGAGAAACTGGTGGATGGGGGTGTCAGCACTTACCGTGGCGGGATGGGCAGGAGAGGAACGTATTTGAGAGTTGGGATGGAAGAGAGGAAACATTTAGCTTTGTTGCTGGTGGGGTGTACGTAAGAGGTGCCACTAGGCAGCTGAATATTGGAGTCTGGAGCTCAGAACGCATTCCATGGACACTCTGGGCCTCAAAGACTGAGTATCAAGACAAGGAGGCTGACACATTACATTGATCAAGTGTGAAAGAATTTGAGATAAATGGGGTCAAGCATGGAGAAAAGTTGAGATTTTCAATTAACAAGTTCTCATTGCCTGCATTTTTCTGTTACAAGTAATTAATGGGATATTAGAGAAACAGGTTATCCTGATGTATCTACTCACACATAAGCATTTATTAAATATATAGTTCAGTAACTGCTTTCCAGTGTTTCCTAAAGCGAAGGCCAAAAACTATGGGTGGTACAGGAAATAATTTTAGGTAAACACAAACAGTACTAAATAACATGAAGACATATAAGATAGTTATTATTTTTAAAAAATTTATTTCCCTTTTCTAATCACAGAAGAAAGTCTCAGTTTTTTGTAAGCATGTACTGAACACTGAACACTTATGAATCTCCATTTCAAACCAGGGGAGAATAGATCTCAAGCTCCCAGCCCTCGGCAGGCAACGGAATCTAGCTAGTTAAATAATGTTATTTTTCATTGTATTTATTTTACGGTGAATTTCTTTTTAAACAGTAAAGATAATTGTTTTTTATTTTGAAATAACTTCAAGTTTACAGAAAAGTTTAAGGAATTTACAAAATATTTTTCCTTGACCATTGGAGGCTAAGTTGCTGATATGATGCTCATCACCCCTGAATGGTTGAGTGTGTCATTCCTACAATCACGGACATTCTCTTCACAACCACAATCAATCATCAAAATAACAAAGTCACCATTCAAGCCACAGACCCCATTTAAGTGTCACCAGTTGTACCAAATGTCCTTCATGGCAAAATAATCCAATACAGGACCACCACATTAAGTTATATCTCTTTGGTCTTCTTAAATTTGGAAGAGTTTCCCTTTCTTTGTCTTTTATGACCTTTTCAAGATCACAGGACAGTTATTTTTAGAATGTCTCACAATTTGCATTTGTCTGACATTTATCCATGATTAGACCCACATTGTGCATCTTTGGCAAAATATCACAGAAGTGGCTCTGTGCTTCTCCCATTGCATCTTATGGAATGGTGTACAATGGTGATGTGTCCCATTACTTTAATGTTAACTTTGATTACCTGATTAAGGTGGTATCTGTCAAGTTTCTACACCATAAGAAAGCTACTCTTTCATTCTTTGTAATTTATAAGCATTTTATAGGGAGATACTTTGATCCTATGTAAATATCCAGTTCCTCCTCATATTTTAAGGACGACTTTTAGCATCCATTGATGTTTTTTGGGTGAATTAATCATTACTCTGATAGTTGCCAAACAGTGAATTTCTAATTCTATCATTCCTTCTGCTGGGAGAAAAAGCTTTCTCTTTTTCTCATTTATTTATTTATATCTATATGGATTCACAGATTCCTATTTTATTCAACTAGTTATAGTCTATTACTATCATTACTTGTTTTGATGTTCAAATTGCCCCAGATTTGACCAATGAGAGCCTTTCTGGTCCATCTTTTCTCCTTTTCTCCATCATTCTCTGAGCACTTCTTTGCTTTCTGGCACAAGACTCTCCAGGCTTTTCAGCTCTAGCCTTGATACCTGCCACTTCTCTGGGCGTTAAATGTGCTCATGGCTGTTGGCTTTCTCTCTCTCTCCACACACATACACACACTCTTATAAATACATATAAATATAAACATCTATATTTATTTTTAATTGACTGTCTCTCTTAACTATCATGAGTTCATACTGATTCCACCCCAATGCCACAGGTTTCATTCCCATTTCTCTCTTTCCATATTCTTAACTCCTTCTCCAACCATGAGAAACCTGGCTTCCTTTAGCATTGTTTTGGAAAAACTCTCATACTCTGTTTCTCCTTTGCTCTCATACCAGCACAACAACAATCACATAGAAAACTTTTTATGACTCCCAAATATGTGGGAATTTCTCCCCCCTAGCAAGCAAGCTGTTCCTGCGTGTTTTTGCTTCTCACCTTGCTTGGGCTCCAACACTCCTTGTCAGCTGCTGCTGCCCTCACCCTTCAACACACACAGCTGCCCTCCTGTCTTGGACCTGACATCCTGTGCTGGCTGCTGCCACCCTACCCCATCTATGTTCTTGTTACCAAGCTGGTACTCCAACACTTCACACTGGGTTACACGGTTGCCCTCTTAGGGTACCCTATGGTCTCTGCTGTTACCACCTCTCCCCCAGACATGGCTGTGTTTTAGTCTTCTCAAGCTTCAACACCTTGCACTGGGCCATTACCACCACTGCCTGCCACCCCTGTGCACTGACTCTGACATCCCACCCCATGCTGTAGGGATGTCCTTCTTCCTTCACTTGTGACACCTCACATAGAGCTGCCTCAAAACCCACACAGACCTGCCTTACTGGGGCCCACCTGATGGCTCTTGGACTGAATTTTCCCAAAGAAAGAAAGGAAAGAGGAAGAAAAGAAGGCAGGAAGGGAGGGAGGAAAGTGGGGAGGAAGAAAACTATAGGTACTTTCTGTTCTAAAAATGAATAACTAACATATATTTTTCACTTACAGAATATATATTGTTCTTCTTAAAAATATACTTTACTTTTTTAAGAGCACTTCTAAGTACACAGCAAAATTGAGAGGAAGGAATGGAGATATTCAATATACCCACTGCCTCCACACATGTAGAGTCTCCCCATTAGCAACATCCTGCACCAGAGTGGTACATTTGTTACAATTGATGAACCTGCATTAATACATCATTATCACCCAAAATCCATGGTTTACACTAGGTCTCACTCTTTATCATATACATTCCATGGGTTTGAACACATGTATAATAACGTGTAGTCACCATTGTAGTTTTTAAGGAGTCATTTCACTGCTCTCAAAATTCTCTGTCTCTGTTTATCCCTCCCTATCCTCAATCCATGGCAACAGATTATTTTATATTTCTGTAGTTTTGCCTTTTACAGAATGTCATATAGTTGGAGTCATACAGTATGTAGCATTATAAGATTGGCTTCTTGCACTTAGTAATATGCATTTAAATCTCCTTCATGTCTTTTCATGGCTTGATAGTTCATTTCTTTTAAGACCTTAATAATATTCCATTGTCTGAATGTAACCCAGTTTATTTATCCATTCACCTACTGAAGGACATCTTTATTGCTTCTAAGTTTTGGCAACAGATTGTAGAGAATTGGTATAATTTCTTTCTTAAATGTTTGATGGAGCTCACCAGTGAACTCATGTGGGCCTGGTGCTTTCAGGGTTGGAAGGTTATTAATTAATGATTTAATTTATGCAGTAGATACAGTTCTATTCAGAATGTTCATTTCTTCTTTTGTAAGTTTTTGAAGATTATATCTTTTAAGGAATTTGTTGATTCATGTAAGATATAAAATTTGTGGGCATAGAGTCATTCATACTGTTCCTTTATTATCCATGTAATGGCCACAGGATCTGTAGTGATGTCTCCTCTTTCACTTCTGATAGTAGCGATTTATGTAATCCTGATTTTTCTTAGCTTAGCTAGAGGCTTATGGACTTAATTAGTTTTTCAAAGAACCAACTTTTCTTCAAAATTTTCTCTATTGATTTCCTGTTTTCAATTTCATTGATCTCTGCTTTAATTTTTTTTGTTCTTATTTTGAATATAAGTTTTATTGTTATTGAGAGGAAAAACATCCTTAACTCCAGTACCTTCTTTGTTAGTAGTGAATATATGAAACTGTTGCACTAACATTGAAAAATACACTATGTGGTTGTTGGCCAGGATGGTCTTGACCTCTTGATCTTGTGATCTGCCTGCCTCAGCTTCCCAAAGTGCTGGAATTACAGGAATAAGCCACTGCACCTGATTGATATTTGAATTTATTATTTCCTAACTTGTTATTTTAAGAATATCCTCAAATAGAATGCTGGCAAGATGGCGGAATAGGAACAGCTCCAGTCTGCAGCTCCTAGCAAGATTGATGCAGAAGGCAGGTGATTTCTGCATTTCCAACTGAGGCACCTGGTTCATCTCATTGGGATTGGCTGGACAGTGGGCACAGCCCATGGAGAGCAAGCCGAAGGAGTGTGGGGTGCTTCCTCACCTGGGAAGTGCAAGGGATCAGGAAACTCCCTCTTCTAGCAAAAGGTAGCCATTAGGGACTGTACCATGCACTCTGGCCCAGATACTGCACTTTTCCCATGGTCTTTGCAACCCATGGACCAGGAGATTCCCTACAGTGCCTATATCACCAGTGAAGGTCACTGACTTCAAAGACCAAAGGTAGATAAATCCATGAAGATGAGGAAAAGCTAGCAGGAAAAGGCTGAAAATTCCAGAGACCTCATCTGAAGGTCACTGACTTCAAAGACCAAAGGTAGATAAATCCATGAAGATGAGGAAAAACCAGCAGGAAAAGGCTGAAAATTCCAAAAATCAGAACGCCTTTTCTCCTCTAAAGGATCACAACTCCTCACCAGCAAGGAGACAAAAATGGATGAGAAACGAGTTTGACAAATTGACAAAAGTAGGCTTCAGATGGTGGGAAATAACAAACTTCTCCGAGCTAAAGAAGCATGTTCTAACCCAATGTAAGGAAGCTAAGAACGTTGAAAGAAGATTAGTCAAATTGCTAACTAGAATAACTAGTTTAGAGAAGGACATCAATGACCTGATGAAGCTGACAAACACAGCCTGAGAACTTCATGAAGCATACACAAGTGTCAATAGTCAAATTGATCAAGTGGAAGAAAGGATATCAGAGATTTAAGATCAACTCAGTGAAATAAAGTGGGAGAGAAGATTAGAGAAAAAAGAGTGAAAAGAAATTAACAAATCCTCCAATAAATATAGGACTACGTGAAAAGACCAAATCTACGTTTGATAGGTGTACTTGAAAGTGATGGGGAGAATGGAACCAAGTTGGAAAACACTCTTCAAGATATTATCCAGGAGAACTTCCCCTACCAAGCAAAGCAGGCCAACATTCAAATTCAGGAAATACGGAGAACACCACAAAGATACTCCACAAGAGGAGCAACCCCAAGACACAAAATCAACAGATTCAGCAAGGTTGAAATGAAGGAGAAAATGCTAAGGGCAGCCAGAGAGAAAGGTCGGGTTACCCACAAAGGGAAGCCCATCAGACTAACAGCAGATCTCTTGGCAGAAACTCTCCAAGCCAGAAGAGAGTGGTGGCCAATATTCAACATTCTTAAAGAAAAAATTTTCAACCCAGAATTTCATATACAGCCACACTAAGCTTCATAAGCAAAGTAGAAATAAAATCCTTTACAGAGAAGCAAATGCTGAGAGATTTTGTCACCACCAGGCCTGCCTTACAAGAGGTCCTGAAAGAAGCACTAAACATAGAAAGGAACAACTGGCACCAGCCACTGTGAAAACACCAAATTAGAAAGAGCATTGATGCTATGAAGAAACTGCATCAATTAATGGGCAAAATAACCAGCATCATAATGACAGGATCAAATTCACACATAACAATATTATTAACCTTAAATGTAAATGGGCTAAATGTCCCAATTAAACAACACAGTCTGGTAGATTGGATAAAGCATCAAGACCCACTGATGTGCTGTATTCAGGAGACCCATCTCACGTGCAAAGACACACATAGGCTCAAAACAAAAGGATGGAAGAAGATTTACCAAGCAAATGGAAAGCAATCAAAAAGAAAGGATTGCAATTCTAGTCTCTGATAAAAGAGTTTAAACCAACAAAAATCAAAAGAGACAAAGCAGGGCATAACATGCAACAATGTAAAGGGATCAATGCAACAAGAAGAGCTAACTATCCTAAATATATGTGCACCCAATACAGGAGGACCCAGATTCATAAAGCAAGTTCTGAACGACCTACAAAAAGACTTAGACTACCACATAATAATAGTGGGAGATTTTCACACACCACTGTTAGTATTAGACACACAAACAAGACAGAAAATTAACAAGGGTATCCAGGACTTGAACTCAGATTTGAACCAAGCAGACCTAATAGACCTCTATAGAATTCTCCACCCCAAACAACAGAATATACATTTTTCTCAGCACCAGATCACACTAATTCTAAAATTGACCACATAATTGGAAGTAAAACACTCCTCAGCAAATGCAAAAGAATGGAAATTATAATGAACAGTCTCTCAGATCACAGTACAATCAATTGGAACTCAGGATTAAGAAACTAACTCAAAATTGCACAACTTCATGGAAACTTAACAACTTGCTCCTTAATGACTACTGGGTAAATAACGAAATTAAGGCAGGAAGAAAGATGTTCTTCGAAAACAATAAAAACAAAGACACAACATATCAGAATCTCTAGGACACATTTAAAGCAGTGTGTAGAGGGAAATTTGTAGCACTAAATGGCCACAAGGGAAAGCAAGAAAGATCTAAAATTGACACCCTAATGTCATGATTAAAAGAACTAGAGGAGCAAGATCAAGCAAATTCAAAAGCTAGCAGAAGACAAGAAATAACTAAGATCAGAGCAGAACTGAAGGAGATAGAGACACAAAAAAACCTTCAAAAAAATCAATGCATCCAGGAGCTAGTGTTTTGAAAAGATCAACAAAACAGATAGACTACTAGCCAGACTAATAAAGAAGAAAAGGGAGAAAAATCAAATAGATGCAATTAAAAAAAGGATAAAGGGGATATCACCACTGATCCCACAGAAATACAAACTACCATCAGAGAATACTATAAACACCTCTACGAAAATGAAACAGAAAATCTAGAATAAATAGATAAATTCCTAGACACTTACACTCACCCAAGACTAAACTAGGAAGAAGTCAAATCCTTGAATAGACCAATAGCAAGGACTGAAATCGAGGCAGCAGGTAATAGCCTACCAAACAAAAAATGTCCAGGGCCAGACAGTTTCACAGCCAAATTCTACCAGAGGTACAAAGAGGAGCTGGTACCATTCCTTCTGAAACTATTCCAAACAATACAAAAAGAGGGAATCCTCCCTAACTCATTTTATGAGACCAACATCATCCTGATACCAAAACCTGGCAGAGACACAACTAAAAAAGAAAAATTCAGGCCAATATCCATGATGAACATTAATGTGAAAATCCTCAATAAAATACTGGCAACCTGAATGCAACAGCACATCAAAAAGCTTATCCACCATGATCAAGTTGGCTTCATCCCTGGGATGCAATTCTGGTACAACATATGCAAATCAATAAACAAAACCCATTATATAAACAGAACCAAAGACAAAAACCACATGATTATCTCAATAGATGCAGAGGTCTTTGACAAAATTCAGCAGTCCTTTATGCTAAAAACTTGCAATAAACTAGATATTGATGGAACGTGTCTCAAAATAATAAGAGCTATTTATGACAAACCCACAGTCAATATCATACCAGATGGGCAAAAACTGGAAGCATTCCCTTTGAAAACTGGCACAAGACAATGATGCCCTCTCTCACCACTCCTATTCAACACAGTACTGGAAGTTCTGGCCAGGGCAATCAGGCAAGCAAAAGAAATAAAGGGTATTCAATCAGGAAAAGGGGAAGTCAGATTGTCACTATTTGCAGATGGCATGATTGTATATTTAGAAGACCCCATTGTCTCAGCCCAAAATCTTCTTAAGCTGATAAGCAACTTCAGCAAAGTCTCAGGATACAAAATCAAAGTGGAGAAACCACAAGCATTCCTATACACCAATAACAGACTTAAAGAGAGCCAAATCTAGAATGAACTGTCATTCACAATTGCTACAAAGAGACTAAAATACCTAGAGATACAACTAACAAGGGATGTGAAGGACCTCTTCAAGGAGAACTACAAGCCACTGCTCAAGGAAATAAGAGAGGACACAGATGGAAAAACATTCCATGCTTATGGTTAGAAAAAAATCAATATCTTGAAAATGGCCATACTGTCCAAAGTAATCTATAGATTCAATGCTATTCCCATCAAGCTACCATTGACTTTCTTCACAGAATTGAAAAAAACCACCTTAAATTTCATATGAAACCCTAAAAGAGCCTGCAAAACCAAAACAATCCTAAGCAAAACAAACAAACAAACAAAAAACAAAGCTGGAGGCATCATGCTACCTGACTTAAACTGTACTACAAGGCCACAGTAATGAAAACAGCATGGTACTGGTACCAAAACAGAGATATAGACCAATGGAACAGAACTGAGGCCTCAGAGGAAACGCTACACATCTACAACCATCTGATTTTGACAAATCTGACAAAAACAAGCAATGGGGAAATAATTCCCTATTTAATAATAGTGTTTGGAAAACTGGCTAGCCATATGCAGAAAGCTGAAATTGGATCCCTTTCTTATACCTTATACAAAAATTAACTCAAGATGGATTAAAGATTTAAATGTAAGGCCTAACACCATAAAAACCCTAGAAGAAAACCTAGGCAATACCATTCAGGACACAGGCATGGGCAAAGACTTTATGACTAAAACACCAAAAGCAATGGCAACAAAAGCCAAAGTAGACAAATGGAATCTCATTAAACCAAAGAGCTTCTGCACAGCCAAAGAAACTATCATTAGAGTGAACTGGCAACCAAAAGAATGAGAAAAAAAAAAATTGCAATATACCCATGTGACAAAGGGCTGATATCCAGAATCTACAAAGAACTTAAACAAATTTACAAGAAAAAAACAACCCCATCCAAAAGTGGACGAAGAATATGAACAGACATTTCTCAAAAGAAGACATTTATGAATCCCACAAAATATGAAAAAAAGCTCATCATCACTGGTCATTAGAGAAATGTACATCAAAACCACATTGAGATACCATCTCACACCAATTAGAATGGTGACCATTAAAAAATCAGAAGACAACAGATGCTGGAGAGCATGTGAAGAAATAGGAACACTTTTACACTGTTGGTGTGAGTGTAAATTAGTTCAACTATTGTGGAAGACAGTGTGGCAATTCCTCAAGGATTCGAACTAGAAATATTATTTGACCCCACAATCCCAGTATTGGGTATACACTCAAAGGATTATAAATCATTTTATTATAAAGACATATGCACATGTATGTTTACTGTGGCACTGCTCACAATAGCAAAGACTTGGAACCAACCCAAATGCCCATCAATGATAGACTGGATAAAGAAAATGTGGCACATATACACTGTGAAATATTATGCAACCATAAAAAAGGATGAGTTTATGTCCTTTGCAGGGATATGGATGAAGCTGGAAACCATCAACCTCAGCAAACAAACACAAGAACAGAAAACCAAACACCACATGTTCTCACTCATATGTGGGAGTCGAACAATGAGAACACATGGACACAGGGAAGGGAACATCACACACTGGGGCCTATCAGGGGGTCGGGGGCTAGGGGGAGGGATGGCATTAGGAGAAATGCCGAATGTAGATAATGGGTTGATGGGTACAGCAAACCACCATGGCACGTGTATACCTGTGTAACGAACCTGCACATTCTGCCCATGTACCCCAGAAGTTAAAGTATAATATATATAAAAAAAGAAAAATACACTATGCATATTTGAAAGAAAATAACCATTAATTTTTTGTTTTTACAATAGAGACATCTTGGCCAGAAGCAGTGCAATAACAATCAAACTTTAAAAGATAAAATCATTTGAATCTTCATTCAATATTATTGTTAATATTATTTGTCAATGCATATTTATATTATTTGTCAAATTATATTGTCGATATACAAACATGGCTTAAAACTTGGAAAGAATATATTGCTTGTTTATCTAATCACTGGAAAATTCCTCAGATGATTTTTCTGTGACACAGAAAAGACTGAATATTTGAATCAACAATTCTTTGCACCCACAAAATTATTGGCACAGAAATGAAGTTGAGGCTTAGGTTGAGGGAGTTGACCATGAGTACTGTGAGTTATTTGAATATTATTTATTTACATGTAATTAAAACTACTAAATTGGCAATAAAGTAAATAATAGTAAAGGCCATCCAAAACAGTGAGGACAGGAAAAAAGAAAGAAACTTGGAATAATGGATCAGAGACATTTGCACTATATACCACATACATTTCGATCTTGCAGCAAGAAGTCACACTGATCAATATAGGCTGCATCAGGAGTTTGCAAACCTAATCTCATCCCACAAGTCTCTTTGGTAGAATTCCAGATACTGCTTCTCTGTGATTGTGCTGACATAGCTTAAAGCAGAAGTCTATTTGTGTGCATTTGTTTTATGTGAATCAGAATTTTTAAATATTATGACACAGAAAATCAGATTTCTTCCATTCTGATCCAAATGTGAGAGATCAATGCTCTAATTCAGTCCATTTTACAGAGTGTGAGAGTCTCAATGCAATAGCACTTTGTCAGTTAGCTGAGACTGTTACAGAACTGCTTTTTCATTATAAATTATATTTTTATTATTAAATTGAAACAAACATATTATGGAGGTGAGTGAACATACCCATTATATTTTTTTAGGTATGACAATATTTAATTTTTAGAAGAAAAGAAGAGATATTGGTATATGGTAACATGGAGACTGAACAGAATTTGAGTAAGGAAAATCCCATTTATGAGCAAGATCTTTAAAAAAGTAACTTTCCAGTAGAAATTCAATAGCAGTTTATTATGACATGTATTAGAATTTGATGGAATTAATGGTAGCTTATATTTTTGAATTTAAAAAAAATGTGTGTTAATTTTTTAAAAAAATTAGATTAAGGGGAGACATGTGCATGTGTATGACATGTATGGGTATATTGCACAATGGTGGGGTTTGGGCCTCCAGTGTAGCCATCACTCAAATAGTGAACACTGTCTTCAATAAGCAGTTTCTCAACTCTCACTCTCCCTCACCTAATGCCCTCATGTAGTCCCCAGTGTTCATTATTTTCATTCTTATATCTATGTGTACCCATTGTTTAGCTCCCATTTATAAGTGAGAACAAATGCTATTTGACTTTCTGCTTCTAAATTAGTTCACCTAGGGTAATGGACTCCAGTTCTATCCATGTTACTGCAAAAGAGATTTTTGTTTTATTGTATTTTAGGTTTGGGGGTACATATGAAGAACATGTAAGATTGTTGCATGGGTACACACATGGCAGTGTGGTTTGCTGCATTCATCCCCATCACCTATATCTGGCATTTCTCCCCATGTTATCCCGCTGCCCCACTGTCCCTCCCCTATTTCCCCCCAACAGACCCCAGTGTGTGATGCTCCCCTCCCTGTGTCCATGTGTTCTTATTGTTCAACACCTGCCTATGAGTGAGAACATATGGTGTTTGATTTTCTGTTCTTGGGTCAGTTTGCTGAGAATGATGGTTTCCAGGTTCATCCATGTCCCTACAAAGGAAACGAACTCATTGTTTTTTATGGCTGCAAAGTATTCCATGGTGTATATGTACCACATTTTCCCTGACTAGTCTATCATCTGTGGGCATTTGGGTTGGTTCCAAGTCTTTGCTATTGTAAACAGTGCTGCAGTGAACATTCATGTGCATGTGTCCTTATAATAGAATGATTTGTTATCCTTTGGATTTATACCCAGTAATGGGATTGCTGGGTCAAATGGAATTTCTACTTCTAGGTCCTTGAGGAATCGTCACACTGTCTTCCGCAATGGTTGAACTAATTTACACTCCCAGCAACAGTGTAAAAGTGTTCCTATTTCTTCACATCCTCTCCAGCATCTGTTGTCTCCAGATTTTTTAATGATTGCCATTCTAAATGGTGTGAGATAGTATCTCAGTGTAGTTTTGATTTGCATTTCTCTAATGACCAGTGATTATGAGCATTTGTTCACATGTTTGTTGGCCTCATGTATGTCTTCTTTTGTAAAGTGTCTGTTCATATCCTTTGCCCACTTTTGAATGGGCTTGTTTTTTTCCTGTAAATCTGTTTTAGTACTTTGTAGATTCTGGATATTAGCCCTTTGTCAGATGGGTAGATTGCAAAAAGTTTTTCGGATTCTGTTGGTTGCTGATTCACTCTAATGACTGTTTCTTTTCCTGTGCAGAATCTGTGGTGTTTGATTAGGTCCCATTTGTCTATTTTGGCTTTTGTTGTCAATGTCTTTGGTGTTTTAGTCATGAAGTCCTTGCCTATGCCTATGTCCTGAATGGCTTTGCCTAGATTTTCTACTAGGGTTTTTATGGTGTTAGGTCTTATGTTTAAGTCTTTAATCCATCTGGAGTTAATTTTAGTGTAAGGTGTCAGGAAGGGGTCCAGTTTCTGCTTTCTGCACATGGCTAGCCAGTTTTCTCAACACCATTTATGAAACAGGGACTCCTTTCCCCATTGCTTGTTTTTGTCAAGGTTTGTCAAAGATCAGATGGTTGTAGATGTGTGGCATTGCCTCCAAGGCCTCTGTTCTGTTCCATTGGTCTATATCTCTGTTTTAGTACCAGTACCATGCTGTTTTGATTACTATAGTCTTGTAGTATAATTTGAAGTCAGGTAGTGTGATGCCTCTAGCTTTGTTCTCTCTGCTTAGAATTGACTTGGCTATGCAGACTCTCTTTTGGTTCCATATAAAGTTTAAGGTGGTATTTTCCAGTTCTGTGAAGAAGGTCATTGGTAGCTTGAAGGGGATAGCTTTGAATCTGTAAATTACTTTGGGCAGTATGGCCATTTTCATGATATTGATTCTTCTTAACCATGAGCATGGAATGTTTCTCTATCTATTTGTGTCCTCTCTTATTTCGTTGAGCAGTGGTTTGTAGTTCTCCTTGAAGAGATCCTTTACATTCTTAGTTGTATTCCCAGGTATTTTATTCTCTTTGTAACAATTGTGAATGGTAGTTCATTCTTGATTTGGCTCTCTTTAAGTCTGTTATTGATGTATAAGAATGCTTATGATTTTTGCACATTCAATTTGTATCCTGAGACTTTGCTGAAGTTGCTTATCAGCTTCAGGAGATTTTGGG
Organism: Plecturocebus donacophilus; assembly: GCA_004027715.1. Lineage (NCBI taxonomy): Eukaryota > Metazoa > Chordata > Mammalia > Primates > Pitheciidae > Plecturocebus > Plecturocebus donacophilus. The sequence continues at coordinate 29,363 of PVKP010002052.1, forward strand.
CCGAGACAATGGGGTCTTCTAAATATGCAATCATGTCATCCGGAAATAGAGACAATTTGACTTCCTGCTTTCCTAATTGAATACACTTTATTTCTTTTTCTTCCCTGATTTCTAGCTAGAACTTCCAATACTATATTGAATAGGAGTGGTGAGAGAGGGCATCCTTGTCTAGTGCCAGATTTCAAAGGGAATGTTTCCAGTTTTTGCCCATTCAGTATGATACTGACTGTTGGTTTGTCATAAATAGCTTTTATTATTTTGAGATACATTCCATCATAACCTAGTTTATTGAGGGTTTTTTAGCATAAAGAGCTGTTGAATTTTGTCAAAGGCATTCTCTGCATCAATTGAGATAATCATATGGTTTTTGTCTTTGGTTCTGTTTATGTGGTGAATTATATGCATAGACTTGCATATGTCGAACCAGCCTTGCATCCATGGGATGAAGCCTACTTCATCACGGTGGATAAGCTTTTTGATGTGCTGTTGCAATTGGTTAGCCAGTATTTTATTAAAGATTTTTGCATCTAAGCTCATCATGGATATTGGCCTGAAGTTTTCTTTTCTTGTTGAGTCTCTGCCAGGTTTTGGTATCAGGATGATGTTTGTCTCATAAAATGATCTGGGGAGGATTCCCTCTTTATGGATTGTTTGGAATAATTTCAGAAAGAATCATACCAGACCCTCTTTGTATGTCTCATAGAATTCGGCTGTGAACCCATCTGGACCTGGACTTTTTTTGGTTGGTAGGGTAATAATTGCTGCCTGAGTTTCGGCCCTTGTTACTGGTCTATTCAGAGTTTCCACTTCTTTCTGGTTTAGGCTCGGGAGGATGCAAGTATCCATGAATTTATCCATTTCTTCCAGGTTTACTAGTTTATGTGCATAGAGTTGTTTGTAATAATCTCTGATGATGGTGTGGATTTCTGTGGAATCTGTGGTGATATCCCCTTTATCGTTTTTTACTGCATCTATTTGATTCTTTTCTCTTTTCTTTTTTATTAATCTGGCTAGTGGTCTATTTTGTTGATCTTTTCAAAAAACCAGCTCCTGGATTTATTGATTTTTTTGAAGGCTTTTTTTGTGTCTCTGTCTCCTTCAGTTATTTCTTGTCTTCTGCTAGGTTTTGAGTTTTTTTTTTTTATCTTGCTCCTCTAGCTATTTCAATTTTGATGATAGGGTGTTGATATTAGATCTTTCCTTGCTTCTCATGTGGGCATTTATTGCTATATATTTTCCTCTAGACATTGCTTTAAATGTGTCCCAGAGATTCTGGTATGTTTTGTCTTTGTTCTCATTAGTTTCGAAGAACATCTTTATTTCTGCCTTCATTTTATTGTTTATCCAGTCAACATCCAAGAGCCAGTTGTTAGTTTCCATGAAGCTGTGCAGTTCTGAGTTAGTTTCTGAATTCTGAGTTCTAACTTGATTACACTGTGGTCTGAGAGACTGTTTGTTATGATTTCCATTCTTTTTCCTTTGCTGAGGAGTGGTTTACTTTCAATTATGTGGTCAATTTTAGAGTAGGTGTGATGTGGTGCTGAGAAGAATGTATATTCTGTGGATTTGGGGTGCAGAGTTCTGTAAATGTCTATTAGGTTTGCTTGCTCCAGGTCTGAGTTTAAGTCCTGAATATCCTTCTTAGTTTTCTGTCTCGTTGATCTGTCTAATATTGACAATGGGGTGTTAAAGTCTCCCACTATTATTGTGTGGGAGTCTAAGTCTCTTTGTAAGTCATTAAGAACTTGCCTTATATATCGGGGTACTCCTGTATTGGGTGCGTATATATTTAGGATCGTTAGCTCTTCTTGTTGCATTGATCCTTTTACCATTATATAATGTCCTTCTTTGTCTCTTTTGATCTTTGTTGGTTCAAAGTCTATTTTATCAGAGACGAGAATTGAAATTCCTGCTTTTTTTTTTTTGCTTTCCATTTGCTTGGTAAATCTTCCTCCATCCCTTTATTTTGAGCCTCTGTGTATCCTTGCATGTGAGATGGGTTTCCTGTATACAGCACACTGATGGGTTTTCACTTTTTATCCAATTTGCCAGCCTGTGTCTTTTGATTGGGGTGTTTAGCTCATTTACATTTAGGGTTAATTGTTATGTGTGAATTTGATCCTGCCATTTTGATGCTAACTGGCTATTTTGCCTGTTAGTTGATGCAGTTTCTTCATTGCATTGATGCTCTTTAACATTTGGTATGTTTTTAGAGTGGCTGGTACTCGTTGTTCCTTTCTATGCTTAGTGTGTCTTTCAGGAGCTCTTGTAAAGCTGGCCTGGTGGTGGTGAAATCTCTGAGTAATTGTTTGTTTGTAAGGGATTTTATTTTTCCTTCACTTATGAAGCTTTGTTTGGCTGGATATGAAATTCTTGGTTGAAAGTTCTTTTCTTTTAGGATTTTGAATATTGGCTCCCACTCTCTTCTGGCTTGTAGGGTTTCTGCTGAGAGATCTGCTGTGAGTCTTCCATTTGTGTGTAACCTGACCTTTCTCTCTGGCTGCCCTTAGCATTTTCTCCTTCTTTTCAACCCTGGTGAATTTGACAATTATGTGCCTTGGGGTTACTCTTCTTGAGGAATATCTTTGTGGTGTTCTCTGTATTTCCTGGACTTGAATGTTGGCCTGCCTTGCTAGGTTGAGGAAGTTTTCCTGGATAATATCCTGAAGAGTATTTTCCAGCTTGGATTCATTCTCTTCGTCACATTCAGGTACACCTATCAAACGTAGGTTAGGTCTTTTCACATAGTCCCATATTTCTTGGAGACTTTGTTCATTTCTTTTTATCCTTTTTTCTCTAATCTTGCCTTCTCTTTTCATTTCATTGAGTAGATCTTCAACCTCTGTATCCTTTCTTCTGCTTGTTCAGTTTGGCTGTTGAAACTTGTGTATGCTTCTCAAAGCTCTCGTGTTTTGTTTTTTAGCTCCATCAATTCACTTATATTCCTCTCTAAGCTGTTTATTTTTGTTAGCATTTCGTCAAACCTTTTTTCAAGGTTCTTAGTTTCTTTGCATTGGGTTAGAACATGTTCTTTTAGCTCAGAGAAGTTTCTTATTACCCACCTTCCGAAGCTTGTTTCTGTCAATTCATCAGACTCATTCTCCATCCAGCCTTGTTTTGTTGCTGGTGAGGAGCTGTGATCCCTTGGATGAGGAGAGGCGTTCTGGTTTTGGGTGTTTTCATCCTTTTTGTGCTGGTTTCTTCTCATCTTTGTGGATTTGTTTACCTGTGGTTTTTGTGGTTGTTGACTTTCAGATGGGGCCTCTGAGTGGACGTCCAGTTTGTTGATGATGAAGTTATTTCTTTCTGTTTCTTATTTTTCCTTCTAACAGTCAGGCCCCTCTGCTGTAGGACTGGTGGAGGTCCACTCCAGGCCCTGCTTGCCTGTGGATCACCTGCAGCAGCTGCAGAACAGTAAGGGTTGCTGCCAATTTCTTCTGCTGCTATGTTTGTCCCAGAAGGACACATGCCAGATGTCAGTCTGAGCTCTCCTTTATGAGGTGACTCTTTGGATATACGGGGGTTGGGGAGCTGCTTGAGGAGACAGTCTGTCCTTTATAGGAGCTCAAGTGCTGAGCTGTGAGCTCCATTGTTCCATTCAGAGCTTCTGGGCAGGTATGTTTAAGTCTGCTACAGCAGAACTCATAAACGCCCTTTTTTTTCCCCCAGGTGCTCTGTCCTGGGAAGGTAGGGCTTTATTTATAAGTTTCTGTCATGCTGCTGCCTTTTTTCAGGGCTGCCCTGCCCAGCAAGGAGGCAGCCTAGTCACAGTCTGCCTGCAGAGGCTTTTCTGAGCTCTGTGGGCTCCACCCAGCTACTGTGTGAACTTCCCTGCAGTCCTGTTTACAGGGGTATAGTTAGAACTGCCTTGGCAATGGTGGCCCACATCTGTAATGGCACACTCTCTCTGTAATGGGGGACTGCCTCGGCAATGGCGGACTACCTTGGTAGTGGTGGACTGTCTCAATAATGGTGGACTCCCCTCCCCCACAGAGCTGGGCCATCACGGGTTCAGCTGTGCTTGCTGTGAAACTGTGAATCCAGAGAGTTTCAGATTGTTGTTTTTTGTGGGGGTGGGACTGGCCAAGCCTGATGACCTGGCTCCCTGCCTCAGACCCCCCCTTTTTTTTTAAGTTGAACAGGCGACTCCATCTCCCAGGCTTCCCAGTCATCAGATGAAATGGCACCCGGATTTGTGTGATTTCTTGTGCGTAGACCCACTGCACTGGCTGAAACAGCCGCTGAAGACTCGTGGCACTCTTTTGCTGGGGAATCTCCTGGCCTGGATCACTGTTTCAGTCCCCTTTTTTTTCAGCTGAATGAGCAACTCTGTCTCCCAGGCATTCCAGTCACCAGTTGAAAAGGCATCTGGATTTGTGTGAGATTTTGTGTAGACACCCGCTGTGCCAGCTGAAATAGCCACACTGGGGGATCATGGAGCTTTTTTGCCTGGGAATCTCCTGGCCTGGCTCCCTGTTTCAGTCCCCTTTTTTTCAGTTGAACAGGCAACTCTGTCTCCCAGGCATTCCAGTTGCCTGTTGAAAAGGCACCCGGATCTGTGTGATTTCCCATGCAGTGACCCACTGGGCTGGCTGAAATAGCCGCACTGGAGATTCATGGTGCTTTTTCACCTGGGAATCTCCTGGCCTGGCTCCCTGTTTCAGTCCCCTTTTTATCAGTTGAGTGGGCAACTCTGTCTCCCAGGTGCTCCAATTGCCAGCTAAAACAGTGCCTGAACCCATGTATTTTGTGCGGAGACCCGCCACGCCGGCCAAAACAGCCGCGCTGGTGACCCATGGGGCTTCTCTGCCTGGGAATCTCCTGGTCTGTGGGCAATAAAAATCCATCTGGAAATGCAGTGTCCACTCACCCTTGGTGCTTTTGCTGGGAGCTGCTCCTAATCAGCCATCTTCAAACACATTTTTTAGTAATTCTTTTGCTCTGCTTAGTTGGATTTAATTTGCTCTTCTTTTTCTAATTTTCTCACATAGAAGCTTAGATCATTAATTTTGGATCTTTCTTCTTTTCTAATATATGAATTTAGTGCTATAAATTTCCCTGAAAGCACTGCTTTTGCTGCGTCCTATACATTTTGATAAGTTGTATTTTTATTTTTATCTTATTCAGCATGTCTAAAAATATATCTTGAGATTTATTCTTTTACAAATGTGTTAGTAAACCATTTTTCAATCGCCAAATATTTTGGGATTTTCCAGTTATCTTTCTGTTAATTACTAGTTTAATTTCATTGTGGTCTGAGAGTAGACATTGTATGATCTCTATTCTTTTAAATGTGTACAGGTGTGTTTTATGGTTCAAAATGTGGTCTAACTTGGTAAATTTTCCATGGGAACTTTAGAAGAATGTGTATTCTGCTGTCATTGGATGGAGTATTCTATAGATGTCTATTATATCCAGTTGATTGATCTCTATCATTACTTTTTAATTATTTCCTAGAATTTCCATCTCTCTGCTTACATTGCCCATTTGTTCTTACATACTGTCTACTTCGTCCATTAGGGCCTTTAGCATATTAATCATAGTTGTTTTAAATTCCCAATCTGCTCATTCTAACATTTCTGCCATATGTGAATCTGATTCTGATGCTTGCTCTGTCTGCTTAAACTGTGTTTTTTGCCTGTTAGTATGCTTTGTAATTTGTTTTTAGAGACAGGCTCTTGCTCTGTTGCCCAGGCTGGAGTGCAGTGGTATGATCACCGCTCACTGCAGCCTTGACCTCCTGGGTTCAAGCAATCCTCCTATGTTAGCCTCCTGAGTAGCTGTGACTATAGGCATGTGCTACAATGACTGGCTAATTTTTAATTTTTTTTTTGTAGAGACAGGGTCTCACTGTGTTGCCTAGGCTGATCTTGAACTCCTGATGTCAAGTAACCCTCCTGCCTCAACCTCCCAAAGTTCTGGGATTACAGGCATGAGTCACTGCACCCAGCCTGCAATTCTTTCCTTCCTTCCTTCCTTCTTTCCTTCCTTCCTTCCTACCTTCCTTTCTTCTTTCCTTCCTTCCTTCCTTCCTTTTTTCTTTCTTTCTCTCTTTCTTCACCAGACATGATGTACAGGCTAAAAGGAACTGTAGTAAATAAGCCTTTAGTAATGTACTGGTAAGGTGTAGGGGGATAGGAAGCATGCTCTAGTCTTATGATTAGGGCTGTTCAGTCCTATGATCGGTCTGTTTGTGAGCTTGTACCCCTGGTTGGTAAACTTCACAAGTGCTTCTCAGGCCCCCTTAACTCCACCCTTAGGTAGGAAACACTGGCCAGAGTAGGCTGGAGTTGGGTATTTTCCTTCTCCTAGGTCAATAAGGCTCTGATAAAACTCCAGAAGTGTAAACTCTGGTAAACTAGTTTCTCCCAAGGGCAGGCCTTGTTAAGAAGAATGCTCTGGCATATTTCAGAATGATTTATTTTCTCCTTCCTCTGTTGGAAGCACAAGACTTTTCTCCAATATTCATTGTGAGAAACTGATATTGCTGCTAGAGGTGTAAAACATACAAGTGTGGAGGCTCCACACAACTAGGGCCCCCTGGGGGTTTAACTTTCAGACTTATCCACAAGGAGCCTCTAGCAATTTTTCAGGTACAGTTCAGGTTTTTCTATCCAAATACTGGATTTTGCAGAGGTTTTGGCTCATGGCTTTCTGCTCTGGTAAGCTTCGGTTGTCTGTATTCACCTATTCATCTCTCCAAATGTGGAGGGCAACAGTTGCCCTCTGGCCTTACTTCTCTTAAGGATCTAAGAAGAGCTGTTGATTTTTCAGCTTGCTCAGATTTTGACTTGTTGGGACAGTGTCAATTTCCAAATTTCATACATGCCAGATCAGTAGTGGAAAATGTAAAATATTTTTAAAAATATGTTTATTTGCATGCTTCAACATATGCAAATCAATAAATGGGATTCCCCACATAAACAGAATTAAAAACAAAAACAGTATGATTATCTCACAGATACAAAAAAAGTATTCAATAGAATTCAACATCCATTCATTATAAAAATTCTCAATAAACTGTGCATCAAAGGAACATTCTTCAAAATAATAAGAGCCGTCAATAATAAACCTACAGCCACCATCATACTGAACAGGCAAAAGCTGAAGTTATTCTCCTTCAGAACCAGAACAAAACAAGGATGCCCACTTTCCCCACTCATATAACACATAGCCCTGGAAGTCCTCACCAGAACAATCAAGGAAGAGAAAGGAATAAAGGGCACCCAAATAGGAAAAGAAGAAGTCAAATGATCTGTTTGCTGATGATATGATTTTTTACCTAGAAACTCTAAAGATTCCTCAAAAGGACTTCTAGACCTGAAAACCAACTTCAGTAAAGTTTGAGGATACAAAATCAATGTTCAAAAATCAGTAGTAGCTCTATACATGAATAACATTCAAACCAAGAGCCGAGTCAAGAATGTGATCCCCTTTCCAGCAGCCACATACAACAAATACCTAGTAGGAATTCATGTAATCAAAGAGATTAATGATCTCTACAAGGAGAACCACAAAACACTGATGAAAGAAATAACAGACAACAGAAATCCTATGTTCATGTATAAATCAGTATCATTAAAATGTCCATACAGTCCAATGCAATCTGCAGATTCAAAGCAATTCCTATCAAATTACCAATGTCACTTTTCACAGAATTAGAAAAAATTCTAAAATTCTGGCTTTTTGAGATGGAGTCTCACTCTGTTTTCCAGGCTGGAATGCAGTGGTGCTATCTTGGCTCACTGCAGCCTCTGCCTCCCAGGTTCAAGTGATTCTCCCATCTCAGCCTCCTTAGTAGCTGAGATTATAGGCACATGCCAACATACTCAGCTAATTGTTGGTATTTTTAGTAGAGATGTCCTCAAGTGATCCTCCCACCTTGGCCTCCCAAGGTGCTGGGATTATAGGTGTGAGCCACTGTATCCCAGTCAACAATTCTAAAATTCATATGGAATCCAAAAGAGCCTGAATAGCCAAAGCAATCCTCAGTAAAAAAAACAACAAAGCTGGAGGCATTGCATTACCTGAGTTTAAACTATACTACAAAGCTGCAGTATGCAAAACAGCAAGGTACTAGTACAAAAATAGACAAATAGACCAATAGAACAGAATAGAGAACCCAGAAGTTAAGCAACACACCTACAACCTACTGATCTTTGACAAAGTTGACAAAAATAAACAATGAAGAAAGGAGAAAACTGGCTAGCCTTATGCAGAAGAGTGAAACTAGACCCATACTTCTCACCATATACAAAAATTAAGTCAAGATGGATTAAAGATTTAAATGTAAGACCTCAAACTCTAAAAATCCTAGAAGAAAGTGTAGAAAAAACTCTTCTGGAATAGGCCTAGGCAAATAACTTATGAGGAAGACCTCAAAAGCAAATGCAACAAAAACAAAATTGACAATTGGGACCTAATTAAACTAAATTTTTTAAATCTTCTGCACAACAGAAGAAACTATCAGCAGAGTAAACAGACAAGCTACAGAATGGGAAAAAAAAATTTGCGAACTATGCATCTGACAAAGGACTGATACCCAGAATCCACAAGGAACTTAAATCAAGAAGAAGAAGAAAAAAAAATAACTCCATTACAAAGTAGGCAAAGGACATTAACAGACACTTCTTAAAAGAAGACTTTTTTTTTTTTTGAGATGGAGCCTTGCTCTATTGCCAGGCTGGAGCACAGTGGTGCAGTCTCGGCTCACTGCAACCTCTGCCTCCCAGGTTAAAGTGATCTTCTGCCTCAGCCTCCCGAGTAGCTGGGACTACAGGTGTGTGCCAAATGCCTGGCTTGTTTTTGTATTTTTTTAGGAGAGACAGGGTTTCACCATGTTGGCCTGGATAGTCTCAATCTCTTGACCTCATGATCCACCTGCCTTGGCCTCCCAAAGTGCTGGGATTACGGGCATGAGCCACCATGCCCGGCCTTCCAAAAGAAGACATTTATGCAACCAACAAACATATGAAAAAATGCTTAACATCACTAATCATTAGAGAATTGCAAATCCAAACCACAATGAGATACTGTCTCACACCAGTCAGAATGACCATTATTAAAAAGTCAAAAAACAGCAGATGAGGAAGCAGAGAAAAGGAAACTCATATATTGTTGGGAATGTAGATTAGTTCAGCCCTTGTGGAAAGCAGTTTGAAGATTCCTCAAAAAGCTAAAAATAGAACTACAATTCAACCCAGCAATCCCATTATGGGCTATATACCCAAATGAAAAGAAATATTTCTACCAAAAAGATACCTTCACTCATACGTTTACTGCAGCACTATTTACAGTAGCAAAGTCATGGAATCAACGTAGGAACTCATCGATGGTGGATTGGATGAAGAAAATATGGTACATATATACCATGGAATAGTATGCAATTATAAAAAAGAAAAAAAATCACATTCTTTGGGGCAACATGAATGCATTTGGAGGCCATTATCCTAAGTAAATTAATGTGGAAACAGAAAATCAAATACTGTATGTTCTCACTAATAAGTGGGAGGTAAACATTGAGAACGTATGGACATAAAGATGACAATAGACATTGGAATTCCAAAAGGTGAGAAAGAGGAAGTGGGTCAAGGGCTGAACCACTGGGTACTGTGTTCATTATTTGGGTGATTGATCAGTAGAAGCCCAAGCCTCAACATTATACCATACACCCATGCAACACATCTGCACATGGACTCCTGAATCTAAAATTTAAAAATATATATTTATTTGGATTAAAAAGTGAATCTGAATAAAAGGAAAATTTTATGAAATAACAGTACAACTGGTATCCTAATAGTTTAAGTTTGGGAAACCGTGCAGTTGCCCAAGGAGGGATGGGGCAGAAATGATCTCTTTCTTTGTTAACTTCAGCTCTCTGACCCAGTAACCACTCCACTCTGTATATGTAGTTCCCTAACTGCACAACGTCCACATGCATATTTCAATAACCATCTGTGCCTGAAACAAAAGGTGTACACAGCAGAGAGCCCCTGCCTTGTCAGCTGTGATTTATGAGCTCCTGTGTTTGGAGGAGCCACTGCTTCAGGCTGCACTGACTCAGCACCTGAGGGCCGCCTGTCTGAACGTTCCAGCCCCTCCTGGGGAACGCATGCCTTATGTAGTCCCTGTTCAGACCTAGGACCCCAGGAGTACTCTGCTTTCCACTATATGCCCATTTCACCCCTAGCATTTCTCTTCTTTCTCCTCCTCTGTTTGGAGAGATGCCCTCTGCTCCCATCCCATCCCAGATAGCCTCCCTTATCTCCTCTCAGCTAGGCCAATTTGACTGGCCTCAGGTCTCCCTCTGCACAGTGAAGCTTACCTGGGCATCCTATTTATTTCCTTTTTGGTGCCTCTGTCTACCACAGCTCCTCTCACTTTTGCATGAGTTTGTCCTTGAAAGGTGTGAAAAAAGATGATCAGAAATCAAGACTTCAAGTTGTCCTTGACTGCTACAAATGTGTATGGATGTGTATGAATGAGAGCAGTTATTAAATGAGCAAGTCACTAAATATTCCCAAGTCTAATTCCTTTGAGTGATCCTCTAGACTTCTAGGCTGTCCTGAATTGAATGCCCTTTATCCTATTATGACTCTGATATCCATTCAGGAAATACCTCATTGTATACTTTTGAAGAAGGACAGTGCTTATGTTCACCTCTTACCATGGAAGTGGAGGCTCTCAAATCCTTCTTCCACTTTCTTCCATCCTCCATCCCAGCCAAGGGACAGAAATGGGCTGTAAGTTCACTCCATCACCTTCTGTCTTCTATGACCTTAGTGATTGGGAAAAGCTGGGAGACCATCTGGCAGTTGGCTCCCTGCCCATGCTGGAAGGAAGCATAGGCCAGAGAGGTCCTGTGGCATGGCCAACCCCAGGCCTGTTCCTCTGACCTCCCAGTGAATCTTTGAACCTCCGATATCCTTTCATTACATTCCCTTTTTTCCTAAGAGACCCAATATTTCTGCTTTTTTTTTTTTTGCAATTAACAGTCTGATTGACATAGCCTTTACCTGTAAGATAAGAATGACAACATCTACCTAAAAAGATTTCGTGATTACTAAATGAGAAAACATGAGAGCATGCTCACACTCCTAGCTTGGTGTCTGAAATATGCAAACTGGTTTACAGAAAGCTTAGGATGTGTCAGGCCCTGAGATAAGCAATACACAATCTTAGCTCATGGAGTCTTCAATAAATCTATAGAGAAAGTATGACCATTTTGCCAAGGTGGAAACTGAGGCATGGGGAAGTTAGATAACTGATGAAGGCCATACTCTTGTAAGACAGGATTGGGCTTTGTTTCCAGGTCCATCCAATATTAAAAATATTGATCAACTCTCCTCCTTCTTCATTTCTGTGTCTTCCTGCTCAACTTAGTTTTGAGAACTATCAAGGTGGGTTTGGAAGTGAAATCAAAAGCAGTCATGGGGGCTAGAAACACAGCATGCAGCCCATCATGTAAGGTCCTCAGGCACCACCTCTACTAACTCTGATGGTCACACCTCTGACATGTGGAGTAGGATTGTGTTTGCCTCATTCTCCTACCCTGAGATGTCTCCTGAACATAAGCTGGGACAAAAGTCAGCCAAGGATGGCAGCCAGTGTTGCTTTGGGGTTCACAGGTTATGAGCTTCCTGAAAATGTGACTTGGGTGGGAGGCTAGGCCCAAATGGAAACACAAGGTGTGGGGCGACTGGAGAAAGATACCTGCAATGGTTTTGAAAGTTGTTGGGAAATTTCTGTGGGACAGAGTTGCGGAAGAGGAAGGAGTAGTGGGAGGGGGAGTAAGAAGGAGAGTGGGGGGCTGTGGGAGTTTGCAGCCTCTGCTGAGATCCCACTGACCAGAACAGAAAACTGGCCACTGAGAGGCCCCAGCTCAGTTCCGCAACATCCCTTCTGCGGAAGCCACTCCAGCAGCTCCAGGGCGCTGAAAATTCTGGTACTCGTGGCATCTGCCTTGGTATCAGCCAGAACTGCAGTGAGCTGGCTGACAAACAGCTTTCGAAAGAAGAATTCATAAGCCTAGGCAGTGGGCAGCTGAAGGATAGACTGACTGCCTTCAGGCACAACTGGATCCAGGTGCTCAGTTCCTGTCTTCAGAACTCTTTCCCCCAGGCTTGGTCTGGCTTTCCTCTGTTGGCTTCTTTCTCAGCAGGATCCTTCATGATGGAAAACACTCCCATACCCCTAACAGCTCCTGACCAGCACCCTCCAGCCAAACAATCAGAGGGAAAGAGCACCTCTCTTCCAGTAGTTCCCAGAGCAAGTCCTAGGCATGATTCTTATTGGGCCAACCTGATTGTGTACACGTCCCTGAGCCAGTCACCATGGTGAGAGGTAATGAACTGCCCTGTTGGCCACGCCTGTGAAAAGGAGCGGGTGGGAAGAGGTCAACTCACACCCTGATGTCTGAGCCTGGAGCAACATCCATTATAGTCTTCTGGATTTCTGTACCACGGAAGGAAGAGAAGACCAGCTTTCCCTCTCTGCTTCTTCCATCAGCTACCTCACCCATGCCCGGCTGAACTCTGCTGGAGTTTGGAAAAAGGGAGAAGGGGCTTTGTTTTGAGAGCAGAACACCAACATTAGATTTTTGCACAGTGGTCTGTTTTTGCTGCTTCTTTTTCTTTCTTTCTTTCTTTCTTTTTTTTTGAAACAGGGTGTCACTCTGTCACCCAGGCTGGAGTGAAGTGGCATGATCATAGCTCACTGCAAGCTGACTCCTGGGCTCATGCGAGCCTCCTGCCTCAGTCTCCCAAGTAGCTGGCACTACAGGCACATACCACCACACTGGCTAATTGATTTTATTGTAGAGGCGGGAGTCTTGCTGTGTTGTTCAGGGTGGCCTCAAACTCTCGGCCTCAAGTGATCCTCCTGCCTTGGTCTCCCAGAGTGTTGAGATTACAGGCACAAGCCACTGCACCCAGCCTCATTTGTGCTCTTGAAGCCTCCCCATGTCTCCTGAGCTGTCTTTTTTCTCTTTGTACGTCTTGCCCTCTTTCCTGGTAATTTGCGTATAATAGATGCTCAGCAAGAGCAGTTGAATTTGATGATAGAATATTGAGGGAAGAAAGGAAAAGAAGACAGTGCCTGCCAACCGGCTTTCAGCCCCTTCTGTTCAAAGCAGAGTGGACACTCCTCTGTCAGTCCTGGAACACTGCAGTTTCTTGGACAAGATCATTGTCACGGCCCCTTCCCCACCTGACCCATACTGCTGGGTGGTGTGGAGTGGAGAGAAGCAGAGGACGGAGGAGGCTGGGTGCTGCTCTGTCCTGCGGAAGGCAGAGCAGAGATGATGTGCCGCTCAGGGAGGCAGTCAGGTCCCAGGCCCTTCCGCTCCATCTTCCTCAGCAGTGCTCTGGGCTATAGAGCTGGCTGCAAATGTTAACTGGGCACAACTTAACTTTATTTGACTGCATTAACTCTGCTGTAATAATCCATAAAGTACAGAATGTGCATCAGATGCAAGTTTATTGTGTAAAAACTATATCTTAATCATATTAATTGAAGTTTCAGAGCAGATGGGTTTCCTTTTCAAGCCACATTTTATTACATTTCATTAGCATCATGTTAATGGCAGCACAATAGCAGAAACTCTGGACATTAGAACAATCTTCTGATGGTTCAACTACATTTTCTATGCCGTTAACTCAAATGCTAGCCTGGTTAGGCGGGATTTCTCTGCCGGTAGAAATATGTCTTCTTTGTGCATGCAGATTCCTGCAGCGTCAGACAAACCCAGACTACAATATTTAGACTGATTTTTACCAACTTAATAGTTTAACCTTCTTGGTCTAGAGATGCGGCTGGTCCTAGGCCCAAAAGTGTGCCTCCCCCAGCTTTTCTTCATCTTTTCCTCACCTACTCCAAAGTGGATTTGAAGTGGCTTATTAAAATACGTATAGCAGGATAAAAGTAAATACGATCAATGTGGGCAGGGATGCCTGGATTCAAATCCTGACTCCATCACTTCCTCATTTTGTGGCTTCATACAAGTGACTTCTCCAAGCCATGTTTCCTGCCTGTGCCTATAGAATAATTTATATTCTCTAAGATGCCTGAGTCTCCACTCAGTCATAAAAGGTAAGCCCCTTCCCCGAGGGCTGCTGAGGGCTGAATGTAAAGCTCTTGGGTGGCCTGTGTGATTGGGGTGAGTGGGCATGGGGTGGGAGGCAGGGGTCAGGGGTCAGCGTGGGCAGATCCTTTAGGTCCATGGCAGGACCTGGCTGTTACCTTCAGGGAGGCTTGTGGAGTGAGAGGGGGCCCAGGCTGACATAGGCTATGAAAAGTGACTCTGGTTGTTTCGTGGAGGGTGAACTGCAGGGGTCAAGGGGCAAGGGGCACCAGGGAGGAGGCTGTTGTGAGCATGGTGGCAACTTGGACTAGTGAGGGGGAGGATGGTCAAGGCAGGGTCCATTTTGAAGGGAAATCTAATGGGGTCTGTGAGAGACTGGGTGGAGACGGTGAAAGAGAGGGACTGAGGGTGGGTGAAGGGGTGGGGGAGTAAAAGTGCTCACCCTGTTGGCCTGTGTCATCTTAGATGCTGAGTCATTAGTCACTCTACATGAAGCTGAGTGAAACAGCAACACGGACACTTTGGGACCCTAGTGAGGGCAAGTGTTAGAGAAATCCAAGACTTTCCGATGGCAGGAAAAGGTTTTTGTAAAATCTGGTAATAAAGTTTAAAACGTTTAAATCAATATAATTCTTTTCTCCCCAGTGATCTCTTGATTTGGGGATAAAATTTTCTAGATAAGAAATGGAATGAAACCAATGTTTGATCTCCTCCTGTGAAACTACATGTGATACATACCTTTTCTCAGTTAATCCCAGTAAGGACCCAAGAATACACATTATTATCCCCATTTTACCGCTAAGTTACTGAGGCAGTTTTGGCCCTCAACTAGTTTATATTCTATAACAAGCCAGGTGCAGTGTCTCACGTGTCTAATCCCAGCCACTTCGGAGGCTGAAGAGGAAGGATTGTTTGAGGCTGAGAGTTTGAGATCAGTCTAGCCAACATAGGGAGACTCCCATTTCTAAAATGACAATGATAAGAATAATTTATATTCTATAGGATGCCTGAGTCTCCAGTCAGTCATAAAAGGTGAGCCAAAATCTCAGTTAGGAGGAATAAGTGCAGGAGATCGTTGATACAACATGGTGACCACAATTCATAGTAATGTATCACATACTTCAAAATTACCAAGAGAGTAGATTTAAGTGTTCTCACCACAGAAAGAAGTATGTGAGGTAATGCATATGCTAATTAGCTTTATTTAGCCTTTCCACAATATGTGTGTGTGTATATATATCAAAACATCATGTTGTAGACCATAAATATATACCACTTTTACCAATTAAAAAAAGAGCTGAGCCAGCCAGCAGTTGTGTACTGTGTGTCATGTACTCAGAAGGGATTTCATATCAGGGTTTATGTCTCCAGAAGCCTTCTAATGCCAGCCCTAAATATGGACATCAAAACATATCACCCTCTGGGGAGGCCGCCGCTGTCTCAGGATTGCATGTGTAAATGACTAAAGCAACAAACACAGCTCTTGGATTTACAACCAAAGCTGAAGGTTTCATCTTGGGGAGAGCTGTGAGTCAGGCAACCAGCTACGGGTGGGAGAGGCGGCCAGTGCTCCCCACGCTCCCGGGAGGACCCTTCCAGGAGCAGTGGGCCGAGCCTGCGGCAGGAATCTGTCCCAATTGTCAAGTCCCTGTCTCGTCGTTTGTCAAGCAAACAGGCGATGTCACAGCAGATTATGCTGATGTCGAAGAGAACATTCTGGCTGAAAACACATCTGAGGCTGAAAAATGTTCCACCTCAAAACATTGAGTGGTTTTGAGGGAAAAAATATTCCAGAGGGTTGGTAGGCAGGTGTGGATGTAAATTTTCCCTCCGTTAATGAAACAGAGGCAGGTGTCCTTCAGTGCTGTGTGTGTTGGCCCCATGACAGGGACACGCACTGTGACTCTGTATCACCAGGACAGCCTGGAACCATCTCAGTGAGGGGACAGCGGGCTAAGGACAGAAAGGTTAAATCAGAGGTGCTAACTGGTTTCTGCACGTTCAAATGGGCCCACAGATGCATGGGGGCTTGTTTGGTTGTTTGGCTGGCTTAGTGTTAAAAAAATATTTACAGCCAGATATGGTGGCTCATGACTATAATCCCAGCACTTTGGGAGACTGAGGCAGAAGGATCACGTGAGGCCAGGAGTTTGAGACCAGCCTGGGCAACATAGTGAGACCCTGTCTCTAAAAAATAAAATTATTATTATTATTCTCCAGGTGTGGAGGCACATGTGTGTAGTCCTAGCTACTCAGGAGGCCGAGACAGGAGGATCACTTGAGCCTAGGAGGTTGAAGCTGCAGTGAGCTATGACTGCACCACCGCACTCCAGACTGGATGACAGAATGAGACCCTGTCTTAAAAAGAACACAATATATTTAAATTGTGCACTCTGAAGAAACTGCAAACAAAAATCCAGATGTTTGTCTTTTCTGGAAAGACTGGAGGATCTGGCAGTTTGGGGCTGGTGTTCCAATATGAAGCATTGTCTGCATTGAGCAGTAGCTGCCCCTTTTGGGCAGAGCATGAACTCGCCAGTTTGTTATGCTCTTCACTCATTTAAATTGCCTGCCTATCCCAGTTGGCACTCAAACTTGCGGTCCTGATTCAATGCAAGGTCCCAATCTCAATTCTTTAAAGGGGCTCCCGTCCAGCTTTCCATCCGCTCCTGCAGGGACTGCTTTCCCCTCTTTCCCTTCCTGTCTGCTCCTGAGTGAGATGGGAGGTAGGGTCAACATTGGAAGAGAAACCATTTCCTATTTGTTTTGAGGCTGCAGAATTCCCTTCCTCCTCCCCCATTTCTTTCTACCTATTTTGTTTTTCTAATAGCAAGAAAGGGCAGAATTTTAATAATATCTCTCTAGAATGACTTTCTTCATGCATGAATTATTTCTCATTTACAAAGGTTTGGGAGATGCTTTTTCCCCCTTCCCTTCTTGCTGTGGAAAATGATGACTGTTTTCATTACTAGACACATTACTGTCAAAGCTCATGAAGCTGATGGCCTAGCCCATTTTCCCACAGAGTCCCTCTCCAGCAGCCACTCAGCTTGTCACGTCCCTGAAATAGTGGCTCTTGCCAAGGCACGTATGAGAACGTCACAGTCACGGTGGCTAACGGCAGGTGACCGCTGTCGTGACACTGCTGTCATAGAACAAATGCGGATGGAAGGCTGTGGAGGGCCGGCTCCCCCAATTCATCCTCACAGCAACCCCCTGGAAGTAGGCATTATTGTCATTATTTTTACAGATGAAGGAGTAGAAGCATAGAGAAGTTGAGCCACTCTCCCAAGGTCACCCAGCCAGTAAATGGAAGAACTAGTACTTAAACTTGGCTTGGCCACTCCCAACACTTTAACCACCACACTGTCTGCCATCCCTGTGTTCTTCTGGGGGGGATTTCACCTGGAAGCCTGGTTCGTGTTGAAGAATGGAGGATGATTTCTGAGATGTGTGGGTAACAATGGTGATCCTATGAGGACTCTCCATTCCTTGAAAGCATCTGTGGTTTCAAGCCCCTGCAATCTTTATATAGCGCCCAGCACTTTGCAAACCCCATTCCGTGTAATCTCATAACACCCCTTTGAAGTAAGTGTTGTTCATCCCCAACTTACAGATGCAAAAACTGAGGCTTACAGAGTTTTGTGACTTGCCAAAGATTGAATAGCCCAAGGAAATTGGAACTGAGTCTTGTCTGGCTCCAAGGACCACTGTCCTTTGCTGTTCTCTTTACTGAGGCCTCCTGGGGGTAATGGTCCCAAAGTGCAGGACTCACATCACTGGGGGAGGTGAAGTCATTTCAGGAACTCATGGACAAACTCTTTTCATTTAGCATGCCCTTATTATAATCTTGGCTAGAAAACTTACTTTATGACTATTATTGCTTAGGCCAAGGCCAAATTTTACTTAAGTAAAATATGTGAGTTGATTTTTAAAGTTATGTAGATAACTGGAGAGGGTACTCAAAGATGGCAAGAACTGTCATGATGGTTTGTGAGGCTGGGCCCAATGGCTCACGCCTGTAATCCCAGCATTTTGGGAGGCCAATGGGCGGATCACTTGAGGTCAGGAGGTTGAGACCAGCCTGGCCAACATGGTGAACCCCATCTCTACTAAAAATACAAAAAGGTTAGCCAGGCATGGTGGCACGTGCCTATAATCCCAGCTACTCAGGAGGCTGACACAGGAGAATGGCTTGAACCTGGAAGGCGGAGGTCACAGTGAGCCAAGATCACATCACTGCACTCCAGCCTGGCAAAAGAATGAGACTCCGTCTCAAAAAGTAAATAAGTAGCCTGACCAACATGGAGAAACCCTGTCTCAACTAAGAATACAAAAGTAGCTGAGTGTGGTGGCACATGCCTGTAATCCCAGCTATTTGGGAGGCTGAGGCAGGAGAATAGCTTGAACTGTGGAGGTGGAGATTGCAGTGAGCCAAGATCAGATCGCGCTATTGCACTCCAGCCTGGGCAACAAGAGTGAAACTCAGCCTAAAATAAATAAATGAATAAATAAATAAATAAATAAGATGGTTTGTGATGACCTTGGGGAGCATGGAGCACGGAGGAGTCACCGGTGACGTCAGAGAGTAGGATTTCGTGTACTCAGTGCCCACACCAGGGAGGCATGTGGGACAGCCTGGGGATTGTCTCCCAGTCACTACACGATTACTTCTTCTCTGAGAACTGCCCCTCCCCACCCGCAACTTCTTCCATGCAGTTGGAAGGTCCAGTTGGTTGCCAGTCCATGGTGGCCAATGCCAGCTGGGTTGACTAGTCACTTCCTGTTAGACACAGATGGAGCTAAGAGTTGGAAGAGAGGCCACGTGAACTGGGAGCTGGTGGCCTGCCCTGCTACCTTGTGGACAGGAAAGTAAGACTGGCTGCTCTGTTGGACGGAGGCGTGCTGAGAACTCAGAGATGAGGTGCAGAGCCACAGGGCCCTGAGCTCCCTACAGCTCTTCACTCCTTGGCTTCTGGACAGAGCCAACTCCAGAGAGGATGTGTTCAGAGTGTAACCGACACAAAGGCACTCCGGATGGGCCTGACTGCTCAACACTCGCCCTTGCCAGCTCACCCCAGCACCTTCCTGCCCTTTCCTGGGTGCTGTTTTAATATTCTATCACCAGGAGGGACAGCTGGGGCACACGCGGACACTCCCCCTTCCAGCATGGGCCCTTCCAGATGAGACAGATCTGTTTTATTTCTCAAAATGGCAATTAGGGCCTGTTAGTGCAGCCCCATCTGGAGACCTGGAAATCTCAACGTGCACCTGCCAATGCTGTCAGGAGATGTGAAGGCCTCTGCCCCTCTGGGCTGTGAGGAAGGGTAGACTCTAATGAGAGGAGGCAGGCTATTACGCTGCTCACAAGTGCATTTCTGTGCATGGAAAGCCATTCCGCAGCTGAGCCCTGGATTGCTTTGGGTTTGCTCTCTGTGGTCCTCATTCTTTGGAATGTATTTCTAAGAGGGGTACAGGATACCCCCCAGGGGAACGTGAAGCCCAAGGTTAAAGTATTTCTACAGCATAAGCTCTTTCTTCCCTAAAAGATACTGTGCATGACCTGCGGGGCTTTCGACTAGTCCAGTTCTTTTTTTTTTTTTTTTGTAATCAAATTGATTTTATTTTTAGTCTTTATTTCATTTCATTTTTTGCAAACTTTTAATTTTAAGTTCGGGGGTACATGTGCAGATTTGTTTCATGGGTGAATTGTGTGTTGTGGGGGGCTGATGTGTAGATTATTTCGTCATCCAAATAATGAGCATAGTACCTGAGACGTCATTTTCACCCCTCGCATCCCCACCCACACCCTCAAGTTGGCCCCAGTGTCTATTGTCCCCATCTTTGTGTCCATATGTGCTCAACGTAGCTCCTCTTACAAGTGAGAACATGCAGTATTTGGTTTTTTGGGTTTCTGCATTGGTTGGCTTAGCATAATGACCTCTGACTCCATCCATGTTGCTCCAGAGGACATGATTTCGCTCTTCTTTTCTAATTCTTTTCAATGCAAACCTTCTATTCTGGTCTAGGTGGTCTCCACAGCATGCCCTGTAGTTGACACATCTATGGATGTGTCAGCCTAGGCCTCCTTCTCTCCACCACCATGGAAGCAGATCCCCACAGCCTTAGGCGTCTGCCTTCCCATAGCACAGCTGATGGGAACACAATGCCTTAGAGCCTAACCCTTCACTGTGAGAAGCTGCAGATTCACTCTGCAGTTAGGTTGGAAGGTATTATGAACTGCGGGGCTGTGGGATTGGGGGCATTCAGGTTGGACTATGTGTATGTGGAACAAAGGCAGCTGGTCTGAGAAAAGTTGAGCATGAAGAGAGCAAGAGGTAAGAGGACATCCATCCAGGATCTTGCTAGCATTCCATGTCCTTGGTCCTGTCAATCTTGACAACCTGCAAGTTTCCTTGTCTTGGATAGCAGAAGATAAATTTAGAAGAAGCCTACTTTTTAATTGAGTTATAATTTATATACAAGAAATTGCTCAAATCTTGAGCAGGTTGCTGTTTCTGGACACCAGATGATGCCCAACGAGCCACTTCCCAACGTGATGACTGTGCCATGGTCCCCCACTTGTTTATTTATGCTGCTTCCAAGCCAGTGGTCCTTACTGTTTTTTGCTTTCCTGAGCCCTTCCGATCCTCCATGAAGCCCTCACTGACTTCCCCAGCCCAGAAAGGTCTGCCTGTGCTTTGAGCATAAGGGCTTGACTCTACAGTGAGGCAGTTCAGTTAAACAGGCTACAGTGAGCTTCTGCTCATGCCAGGCCTGGACTGGGTGCTGGAGACACAAAGACAGACACAGTCCAGCCTCCAGGGGCTTGCCGCAGAGGAGACAGCCATGTAAAAACACCAACCACAATGCCATGAGACGAGTGCTAGATGAGGGCCTTTCTTGCTGTTGGGGGAGGCCAGGGTCCTCAGGGAAAGATGGAAAACAAGGTGACATTGGAATTTAAGGATGACTGAAACTTTGCCAGGTGCAAAAAGACAGAGGGCCTTCCACTATTCATGTTTGCTTGTTAAAGAAAAATATATTCAGACGCTTGTTAAAATGGTAAGGAAGACTTTATTCAAGACTGTTGCAGTAGAAGTATTATAATAGGAGAGAGAGATTGAGCTCAGCTCCAAATACAGCAAAGGTGAGTGGGGATTTACAGCCAAGGAGCAGGGTGAGGGGGTCGGGGATGGAAAATTACTGAGGAGAGACATCAAAGGCAAGGATCCTCTTGCTAAACTGACTGCCTTATGTTGGACTGCCGTAACAAATGCCATAGACTGGGTGGCTGAAACAACAGACATTGATTTTCTTACAGTTCTCGAGGCTGGAGTCGGACATCAGGAAGCCAGCATGGGCAGGTTTGGTGAGGGCTCCTCTCCTGGCATGTGGCTATCTTGCTGTGTCCTCATATGGCCTTTCTTGTCTGTTTGGAGAGAGAGAGAAGGAGGGAGAGAGAGAGATCTTTTCAGTTCTTTCTCTTCTTATAAGGCCATTAATTACATCACAAGGGCTATATCCTCATGACCTAATCTAACCTTAATTACCTCCCAAAATAGCATCACACTGGGAGCGAGGGCTGCCACATATGACTTAGGGCAAGAGGACACACACATTCCATCGCTGACACTGGCCTGATAGGATTCTCACTAAAGGCAGGCCAAGGACTTTGACATCAAAGATGAGGGATAGAGAACGTGATCAGATATCCGGGGTGAGCAGTAGGCATCGACTTAGCAGGACTCTTTGCTAAGACTGGGTGGGGCCAGCACAAGAGGAGACTGGGGGTTGAGGGCTGGTTGAAAAGAGAATTCGGAGGAGCCTGATTAACATTTGTTTAAGGAGAGAATCTTCGTTGTAATTTAGATTCTTATTATTATGTGCAAAAAGGACTTCTCTCCTTCACTGTCACTGGCCTGGAGTGAAGGAACTGTCCACTCCCTGATACAGAAGCCATCTCTCCTCACTTTCCTTCTTCCTCTCTCCCTGACTTCACCCTCTTTCTTTTCCCAACTACTTTAATTTCCAGAGATCTAGAAGTCTCAGCATCTGGAAATCTCTCTCTCTCTCTCTCTCTCTCCCTCACACACACACACACACACACACATGCATGCACACTATAATAATTAGACCATCTTGGAAGTCTGTTCAGAAGGAAGGGGTAAAAACCCCACTTCCCAGTCAGGCACAGTGGCACACATCTTAATTACAGCACTTTGAAGGTTGAGATGGGACGCTTGCTTGAAGCCAGGAGTTTGAGACCAGCCTGGGCAACATACTGTGATCCCATTTCGACAAACAAATAATTAAAAAACAAAAACAAAAACTAGCAAGGTGTGATGGTATGCACCTGTAGCGCCAGCTACTCAGGAGGCTGAGGTAGGAGGATTGAGTCCAGGAGTTCAAGGCTGAAGTGAGCCATGATTGTGCCACAGCACTCCAGCCTGGGTGACAGAGTATGACCTTGCCCCTAAAAAAAAATGCCAAAACAAATAAAGAGAAAATACCTACTTTGTGTAAAGTTATATTATTAGGGAGCTGAGAACTGAAGCGAGCAGGACTAGAGGCAGTTCTCTCAGATAGACAAAGGCTGGTGAATAAAGAAACTCCCAAGCAGCAAGAGCAAGGATCAAGGTGCTGGCCCCGCGTCAGGATCAAGCGAGGAGGCAATGCTGGCTGCTCCAATTTTGCAGAAAAGAGGGAGTAGCCTTGACTTATTTATGAGACACTGTAAACTCTGCTCCATTCATGTCTCCATCTTCTCCATGCCCCTCCATACTTTGCACAGAGTTGTGTCTCAGAAAGTATTTGTTGCACAAATGAAATTTAATTAGAAGCTACTGCTTAGTTACCTTTATCACAAATGTTAGCATGATTCATCACCAGGATCCCCAGTAAATTGAGTGACAGGCCAAAAATATATTGTAAGATGTTAAAAAGAATTATGAAGAGCCTGCCCTTCTTTTCAAATATCTTTTCTTCTATTCTTTTTTCCTGACAAGAGTTTTGAAATCATGAGTGCAAGTAGGTGATATATGAGTGCCCTTGATTTCTTATAGCTATGAAAAATATAAAGAGCTTGGCTTTAAAAAAAATCCCATCTTTATTGTCATCTACCCTTGGTGGATATGTGAATTGGTATAGCCTTCGGGAAGGAGAATTTGACAGTATCTGTCAAATTGTAAGAGCACCTTTCCTTCTATCCAGCAATCCTCATTCGAAGCAGTCTGTTCTGGTTATCTATGACTGCATAACAAACCACTTCAAAACTTAGTATCTTAAAATAACAATTTATTATTATGGTTCACACTTCTGCAAGAATCTAGGCTGAGAGATTCTTGCTTAGGGTCTCACTTGGTCACAGCCAGATGAAGGCTCAGCTGGGCCAGGCATCCAAAGCGGCTCGCTCCCGAGGATGGCAGTGGGTACTGGCTGGCAGCTGGGCTTGGTGGGGGCTATTGGCTGGGCCACCCTCCCATGGCCTCTTCATGGGACTTGGGGTTTTCACAGCTTCGTGGCTGGGTTCCAAGGGGGGTGTGTCTCCTCAATAAGTTTTCCAAAAGGCAAAAACTAGAAGACTCCAGGTCAGTTAAAGACATTTCCCAGAACTGGTCGACTGTCCCTTCTGCCCTGTTCTGTTGGTCACAGACATGACTGGGTTCTACCAAGACCTCATAGGACCCTACTCCCTTTGTATAGTCTTTGAAATGTTTTCCCAAGTTCTTTCTGCTTGTTTTATTAAGTATCAGAACTCTTTTATATACTGGGTTCTTTCAGTTAGGGTTCTTCAACTGTAAGCAACAGAAACTGATCACAAGCAGTAGAGAATTCACTAGATGGGGAGTGGTTGAGGAATGGAGCTTGGAAGAGGAAGGAAGTGCTCAGCACTCTCTTGTGGGTTCTGCTGTGGGAATGAATGAACTCAATGATTTATTCTGTCCTTGTTTCTTTGCTCAGGGGTCAGTGACCCAGGAGAGAGACTCTGGTTGGCTGAGCTTAGGTCAGGAGCCAAACCCCTATCTGTGGGAAGCAGAAGAAAGATCTGGCAGAAGGAGCTTCTGGGGACTCTGATAGCCTCCCCAGTGGGAGAGCAGGTGCTTGGATTTTCATCCCAGCATGATTTAACCCAGTAGGGGAGGGACAGTCTCCTGAAAGGGACAATGGATACTGGATGTCCCCTCCCCTATCTGAATTTCTAACACCTCCCTCCTATCTCACACTCTGCATCAACAACCAAGTATGAACCCAGGGTAAGGTCCAAAACGGACTTCGGGGCCAGACACACCTGGCTGGGTCAGCTATCGGTTGGGTGACCATGGGCACTCACAATCTCTCCTGGACTCATTTATCTTATCTGTAAAATGGAGATAATAAGGCCTGATTTTCAGAGTTCCTGTGAGGATTTGACATAACCTATATAAAGAGCTTTGCACAGTCTATGGCCCACAGTAGACCTTTAGTAAGTGGCAGCTATTGCATCATTCTCATGATGGAGAAGCAACAGACCTGTCCCTCCCTATTCCTCCCTACTGCCATGATGGAATTTCTGTCTTATTTCTCTCCAGTGGGTGGTGAACTTACTGGCTATCTGACGGTGAGAAGCATGATTGGGTCCAATCATTGTGTGAATTTGGTGTGGATCACAGAGTTCCAGCACATACCAGAAAGGACACATGAGTGACAGAGAGGCCCCTGCCCACCCCAGCGTGGTAGTAATTGCCTGCACCCAGAGTTTTGGAAGAAAGGGCTCAAGCCTTACATCCATGTGACAATGTATTTTAGCACAGATGCTCTCATAGCTATTGCTACTTCACAGGATACCAGGCACACTGTGTGCTATTTTAAGCTGAGATTCTACATGCAGTTACAATCCTCCTCTTTCATTCTTGGGCTTTTCTGTTCTTGAAACAGATCTTTGTTCTTCTTATTCTTTTTTAAATGTTTTCTGTCCCTCTCAAAGTAATGGGATGAGTTCATGACTCCTGCCATCCTCAGAATTGTCTGGCTTTGAGTGTGTATTCAGAATCCTTTAATGGTGCTTTAACGTCAGGTGCAAAACGAGCCTTTTCCAAGTCTTTATAACATGCTTGAAAGGACAAAGTGGTCTTGTCATAGGCTGCTGTGATGCTCTCAGAGCTTTGCCACAATTCATCTTGTAACAGATGGACTCTTCATTAGGTGCACATTGCACCCACCTGGGAATTCACCACCTTTGGATGAGAGAGAGATTTGATTTCAGCTACAGATAATTACTCTCTTTCTTATCTTGACCCACAGATCAAAGATTATCAACAAATTTAAAATCTTTTCTCTTTTATTCTTCTGCTGATTTGGAATACTAGAATAGGTTGGATGAGTGACCAGCTGTTTTTCAAACAGCTTGACTTGAACTCAAACAACAAGACCAAGGTTATGAGTGTTTGGTGGGGGCTGTGATGTGGGGTTTCTGGTATTTATGTCTATAAAATTCACTGATGACAACAGATTCTGTTTCTATTGCTCTTATTAGCATCACTCCATTGCAAAGCTCAGGTCAGAGCCTGGATGACCCCGATGTTGTGAATCCTGCTTAAAACATTCCCTGTCCTGTCCTGATTTTTCTCCTACCACTCTGACTATGATGTCTGTCTTTTTATAGGTTTATCTTGGCCATTAAACATTGAGGAAGCTCAAGACTTAGTCCTAGTCCCTATTATCATCCTTTAATTACTCTCTAAAGACAGACGCCTCATAAGCCTCAAGTTAGAAAAGCCCAAGCCTGTCCTTTGAATATCAAGCCCACATGCCCACTTGCCTTTCCGACATCTCTTTAAGGATGTCTCAAAGTCTCCTCAAACTCAGCCTGTTAAAAGTTGAACTAGGCTAAGCACGGTGGCTCACGCCTGTAATCCCAGAACTTTGGGAGGCTGAGGCAGACGGATCACAAGGTCAGGAGATTGAGACCATCCTGGTCAACATGGTGAAACCCTGTCTCTACTAAAAACACAGATGGGCATGATGGCGCGTGCCTGTAATCCCAGCTACTCAGGAGGCTGAGGCAGGGGAATCACTTGAATCAAGGAGTCAGAGATTGCAGTGAGCTGAGAATGGGCCACTGCACTCCAGCCTGGACCACAGAGCGAGACTCCATCTCAAAAAAAATAAAATAAAATAAAAAGAAGAGAAAAAGCTGAACTCAAGAGTTTCCCTCAGAAGCCATCCTCTTTCAGGATATTCCCATCTCCATGAATGGAAGTTCCATCCACCAAGCTGCAAACAACACACTGAGGTGTCTCCCCTGACATGTCTTTCTCCCACCCTCTCCCATCCACTGCATCACAAATCATGGCAACTGTATGTCTTGGATGTCCCCTATTGGCCCACTTGTTTGAGCTCCCACCAGCACCTTGGCCCACATCATTTCTGGCTGAGTCTCCTGCTCTACTTTGTTCATGGCTCCCATCTGTTTCCCATGATGTATGCTTTCTGAAACTTACATCTTATGATGTTACCCTTTGCCTAAAACCTTTGAGGGTTTTCCAGTTGATTTTAAGATAAGAATCCACATCCTCACATGTCCACAAGGCCATTCACAGTATGATCCCTCCTGCGTCTCTGGCCACACCTACCATCTTGCCTTCCCTTTGTCTGTGTCTATTTCTGTGGCCTTCAGAAAGAGGCTTTTGCTCTGCTCTCTCCACTACTTTCTTTCTTTCTTTCTTTTTTTTGAAACAGGAGCTCACTCTGTCACCCAGGCTGGAGTGCAATGGCTCAGCCACAGCTCACTGCAGCCTCCACCTCCTGAGCCCAAGCAGCCCTTCTACTTCAGCGTCTC
The DNA here is from genome assembly GCA_004027715.1 of Plecturocebus donacophilus. Lineage (NCBI taxonomy): Eukaryota > Metazoa > Chordata > Mammalia > Primates > Pitheciidae > Plecturocebus > Plecturocebus donacophilus. The sequence goes on from PVKP010002052.1 coordinate 56,263, forward strand.
AAGTAGCTGAAACCACAGGCTGTGTCACAATGCCTGGTTAACTATTCTTATTTTTTTTGTAGAGACAGAGCCTTCCCATGTTGCCCAAGATGATCTCAAGCCCCTAGACTCAAGCGATCCTCCCACCTCGGCCTCCTGACATGTTGAGATTACAGGTTTGAGCTGTGGCGTGCAGCCCACCATTTCCCTTTCTAAGATAGTGATTACTTTCATTCAGGTCTCTGCTCAGTGATTACTTCCTCAAGGCAGGCTTTCCCTTACCTCCCAGACCGGCTGCTTCCTCTCGTAAGTGCTCTTGGCATTGCGTACCTCTCAATCACAGCACTTCTCGTGGTAGAATTGTGGGATTCTTCGACTACATGGCTGCATTTCATGACAGTGGGGACTGCATCTCTTTTTCTCATCATGTCACAGGACCTAGTACAGTGACTATACACATAGTAGGCGCTTAATCAGTATTTTTAAATGCATAAATAATACATGGAAGTCCAGAACAAATTCCAGCCATTCAAGTATTGAACCAGATATGCCTCCATAAGACCTTGTATTCTGGATAGAAACAGAGAAAGAGGGGACAAGTTACTCAGAAAATCTGATTTAAAGAGGGGCACTGAGGTCTGTGCTCTTTATCATGAATGTCTTTGCAACGCCTACTGTGTCAGTCTCCTGCCCAGTGGGGTTCCTTCAAAGGACTGCTCTGTTTGTTTAATGTTTAGTTCTATACGCAGTCCCATTCCCATGCTCACCAAATTCAAGGAACTTGTAGTCTAGTGGGAGGGCCAAGACTACCAGGAATGAACGGCATGGATTGCAGCATGAAGCTAGAGAGCTAAGTTTAGAGTCAGCTCTTCCAGTTTCTATAACAGATGTGGGACCTCTAACACATTTCTTAACCCCTTTGAGCCTAAGTTTCTTCAACTGTAAAGTAAGGGTGCTGAAACCACAATTATCAAGGTGGTTTTGAGGATTCAACAGACGATAGCAGTGGGTGCTGTGCATAGTAAGCAAAGTCTGGTTCTTGTTCCAAGCACTGAGCGTAACTGCAAGGGCTCTGAGAAGGCAGAAAGGAGAGAGCATGGAGGAGATGGAGCCACAGGAGGGGCTTGGGTTGGGCCTTGGAATATGGGAGGGTATGGGATGGGGAAGAGGAGAAATGGGAGGAAGAGGAGAGAGGCAGGTAGTTTCAGTGAGAAAAAGGCACAAAGGTGGGAAGAGAGCTTGCCTTGAGCCAGAAGAGAAAAACATCAAAGGCCCAGTGAAGAGACCTGCAGAGGCTTAGATTTCATGCCATTTGTGAGCCTTGGGTAGGGCTGTCAGCCTGGGAGGAACTTATTTCTTACAACATATCTTTTTGTTAAGCATCAAGAGGCAAATCAAACTGACCTTGTGGAGTTCAACCCTGAGTTTGTTAAGTGTTTGTATAATGCAGACAAAATAGTGAATCACTTGGGATCTCTGCTGAATATTTCAGCACCTGATTTTAGAAACAGAAGGCACACAGATTTTGAAGTGTAGCTGTTCCATCAGAGCATGATAACGGCCTCTCTCAGCCTCAGTTTTCTCATCTTTAAAGTGGAATTAAAATGCTATCTGACAATGATAAATAGCCTGTATGTGCCAGGCACCAAAGCATGTTAAGTAATTGAGATAAACTGAACACCGTGCTACCTGCTTTACTTGAACTTGTGACTCAGGGCTGCTCATTCAGGTAGGATGGTTACTATCCTCATTTCACTCTTGAGGCACAGAGAGGTTAAATAAATTACCCAGGCAGAATCCAGAGCTCAGGCTGTGGCCCGTGAAGCTGGATTGCCCTAATTAGCACCTTATAGGGTCACACCCAAAACATGAGGGACGATGTATGGAAAACATCTAGCTCACTGCCTGATTTGCAGTAAGCACTCCATAGACCTCAGTTTCCTGTCACAGTTGATAGTATTTAGCTGAGTAATTTATCACATACTGTTCTTTATTTGTTTCAGGTGTTTCTCTCTTGTCTACCAACAATGGTAAGTAAATGTCTTAAAGAAAGGAAAGGCATTAAAGGTTGATTTCTTTTGTTGCTTTCCCAGTGCATCTAGATGTTCTCAATAGAAATGTCTTAATATGAACTGAATAAATACTTACTGATTGAATAAATGAAGGATTCCATAAAAGAAGCAAATGTAGAATATGACTGATTAGCTCTTATAGCTTCTTATTTATTTTATCCCACTGAATTCTAAAACAGGATTTGAGGAGGATTACAAAAATATGTAAGATTCAACAGGATAAAAGCAAACTAGTGAGAAAATTGGAGTGAAGGGAAAATAAAATCAGGGGTGTTTATTTCTTTGTCATTTCTTGATAGAAATTTGTCGCAAATCTCCAAGATGAAAGCACAAAAATTTGTCAAGAACTGAAACTTATTCCTGTAGGGTCTTCCTCAAACTCTTTGATAGGACACACCTCAAATCTCAAAGGGAAAGGGAGGTGTGAGCAGAAAATGGAGGGAATTGGGGTTTGTTTCTGGTCTGGCTGCTGAGAAAATATCATGTTTTCCTCGGGACCAATGCACTCAGACCTTTGTACCCAGATCAATGCACTGAGAACTTTTTTGAGAAAAAGGTAGTTTTCTCAAATGTGGAGAGAATCATGTTCTACGGGCTCATATTACCACATCAAACCTCCCTCATTTTTATTTCTACTTGATCTTTAAGATCTATCAACACCGGTCTGGGAGGCTTAGAAGAGCCTTACTAATCACCCCTCTTCTCTCCTGGACTTGGTATCAATTAAGAATAGGAAAAAGAGAGTCCTGTGGAAATGAAGGATGGTGGAATGGGGTTATAAGGTTGTGTGCAAGGCTATCTGCTCCTCCCATATGACTTGGGCTCTCTATATAGTAATCTCTCTATAAATCAATGGTTCTCAGTTTTGACTATGCATTAGAATCACCTGGTAGCTTTTTAAAATTACCAACACCTGGGCCAGGCGCAGTGGCTCACACCTGTAATCCCAGCTCTTTGGGGGGCTGAGGTCAGTGGTCATTTGAGCCTAGGGGTTTGAGACCAGCCTGGACACCATGGTGAAACCCTGTCTCTACAAAAAAATAAAAAAATGAGTGGGTGTGGTGGAGTAAGTCTACAGTTCCAGCTACTCAGGAGGCTGAAGTGAGAGAATCCCTTGAGCCTAGGAGGTCGAGGCTGCAGTGAGCTGAGATGCATCACTACACTCCAGCCTGGGTGACAGAACAAGACCCCCATCTCAAGAAAAAAAAAGTTTAAATAAAATTACCAATGCCTGAGCCCTATCCATGGTGAATCTGATTTAATTGATCTGTGTGGGGCCAGGCATTATTATTTTTTAAGCCCCTAAAATGTTTCCAATGTGCAGCCAAGGCTAAACGATTCCCTGGAGGACTTGTTAAAACACGGATTGCTGGATCCCACTCCAGAGTTTCTGATCCAGAGTTGGATGGGGCCTGAGAATCTGCATTTCTGACAACTTTGCAGGTGACACTGTTGCTGCAGGTCCTGGGGCTCCACGTTGAGAGCCACTGCTGTAAACCAACAAGTGAGCGAGGGAACATAAATGCTTATAAACATGCCGCTATAGTATACATGTTTCTTTATTATTATGGAGGTATTTTTTTGTGTCTTGATTTTTATTTATTGAACAAGTAATACTAGAAGAAGAAAAATGGGACTGGAACACGCATAAGCCCACAACCTTTACGTATATACCATTGCACTGTGTAATAGTAGTAGTAATAACAGCTAGCATTTATTGTACATTTACGGTGTGTCAGGCACAAGCTAAAAACTTTAAGAGCATTATTTCCTTTAGTTCTCATGATAATTCTATAAGGTATTTAATTTGCTATCCCATTTTACAGATAGAGAATTTGCAACACAAAGATTAGAATGGGTATTTTACACACTTGTAACCAGAGCATAAAGTGCACTTTGCATTCAGTTTCTTTCACTTAGTACAATGACATATTTGCCATGTTGAATAGACCATTCCATTGTATCCACATATCAGTTTTCTTCTCATTAGATATTTATATCATTTTCATTTTTCACAATCATATTTAACATAGCAATGATCAATTACATTTAGTGCTTGTCTTTAATTATTTTTCTTAGGATAGAGTCTCAAAAGTGATCTTCCTCAGTCAAAAGGTGAAATTGCCCAGCTTTGATTTATAACATACTAGAACAAAAAGCTTTCTTTAAAAAAAAAAAAAAAAACACACACTTCATCAACTTTTTTCCAAATCAAATCATTCTCTGGATAGGTTTAGATAGTCACACATTTAAAGTAAGGTACTGTAATTTAAAAATTATGAAGACATTTTTATATGATTTAATTCCATTGCAAAATGACTCCAGTGGAAACTGCATTCCAGGCAGCCAAGTTTGTCAAGAAAACTTCCAGGTTTATGAAGGCAAAGAAGTTTCTGCCCTCTTCTGTGGAAGTCATCCCAAATAACAAGAGCCTTAGAAACAGAACCACGGTTCCATTTTGGACAACACCAGAAGGCATCTATAACTCAGAACCCCCTTGTACAATGAGACGGCAGTGGCAGGAAAGGCCAAACCAAGTGCCCTATTAAAGGCTCAGGAGCCCACGGCCCCAGCGACAGCTGAAGGTGAGCCAGAAGGGCAGGCTGCAAACAAGTGAGGGATGTGAGTCTGCATGAGGGCCAGAGTTCCCCGATTTGATTGCTAAAAAATGGGAGGAAATTCTTCAGAGAAACCGAACAGAGAGCCTCCAGATATGGGGACGCCAGATGCAGAGGAGGGCCGTGTACCAGACCAGACCCAGGGGACTGCGTGCAGGTCTGCACCTTGAATGGGGAGGACTCCAGCCCCTGCCTGCGTAAAATCATTTCATTGAGTTTCCCTAATTGGTTCTGCAGTGAGTCAATGTTTCCATGTCCTTAATGCTGAAAACTTCATAATCCATACCATAAATAGGATTTATTCACAAGTTGTGAGACACAGTCATGTGCTGCATAATGACATCTTGGTTAACAATGGGCCACATGCATACATGACCGTGGTACCATAAGGTTATATTGGAGCTGAAAACTTCCTATAGCCTAGTGACATCTTGATGATTCTGACCCTGTGAAGGCCTAGGCTAGTGTGTGTGTCTGTGTCTTAGTTTTTAACAAAAAGTTAAAAAATATTTAAATAGGAAATATACAATATGGATATAATGAAAAATATTGTTTTTACAGATGTACAATGTATTTGTGTCTTAAGCTAAGTGTTACTGCAAGACTCAAACTCAACTTCCAGTCCTGCAAGCTCCATTCATACTACGTACTCTACAGAGCTGTACCATTTTTAATCTTTTATACCATATTTTTACTGTAATTTTTCTATGGTTAGTTATGTTTAGATACACAAACACTATTGTGTTACAGTTGCCTATACATAGTTCAGTATAGTCGCATACTGTACATGTTTGTAGCCTCGAAGCAATAGGTCACACCATACAGCCTAGGTGTGTAGCAGGATCTACTGTCTGGGTTTATGTAAGTGCACTCTGTGATGTTTGCACGGGGACAAAATCGTCTAACAACACATTTCTCAAAATGTATCCCTGTCATTTAGTGGCACATGATTGTAATCATATTAGGAGACTGAGTTTAAGAGAGGCGAGATGTGAAGAGCTTTATCTACCCACTTTAATAGGAAATTGTAAGCAATGTGGAGATATTTGAAAATATGGAGGTAAATAGAGGATATAAAGCAAAATTTGCTGAAAGTGGTTGCCTCAGGAAAGGGGGAGAGGGAGGAGTGTTATATGTGTGGGGATTGATGTTTCTTGTTATAAGCTTTTAAGCACTAATTGACTTTTTAATGATGCGAGTGTGTTTCTTTGATAAAATTAAAATTGAGGGAAAAGTGAAAATTGTGTGGGCGCTTCTCTACTACTTAATTTACGTACCTTATGAATTGGATTTCCATAAATGGGTTTTGTCCAAGCAGGCTATTCATGGAGATTGCAGATTACAAATAAGAATTGCTGATATTAGTGAGGTAATTAACTGGCCAGTAGCCAAAGAGAGATCCTTGATTCCTAATAAAGGAGTCCAGGCTCCAGCTTGGAGAGTCAGGATTTCTATTGTGGGCTTCATTCTCGCCAGGATTTGAAGAGAAACCCTCTACTAATCCACCCTTTACAACGCAATCCACCTGATGAGTCACTAATGCTGTTGATGAGAGCCTAAGTAATCGTCATTCCAACTAGGAGAATGCTCATGCCTGCTCTCTGTTGCCATAGAAACAGTGCAGCTCCAGTCTCCCTGTTGCTTTGGTAACCCACCCCCATTTCCTCACATCACTACTACTGGGGTATTTTGCTGCCAAGATAATGGTCTCTATTATGGATTGAATGTTAATGTGCAGTCCTCTACCCCAGCCTACACTCAGCCCCTTCTGCAGCTCCACATTTGAAGGCCTTGCCTAAGTGGCATCTCAATGAGATGGTAATAGACACTTGAATCAGATGGAGAGGAGCTGTAGTGACGGGGATGGGAGGGAGTGAAAGAAGGCTTCAGCTTCTAATCTTGAAAAGGGAAGACTGGGAACTCGGAAAGGCAAGAAGGAGGAAATCATCCATTATGGTGCCTCGGCTGTGTATGAGGCCCTAAAGCCATTTCTTCTAGTCAATAAAAGGTAATGCTAAGTAAGGCTTACTGAGTAATAAATATAGCTGGGTACTGGGTTAAGTACTTTTTGCCTATTTAGTTATTATTTTGCAGAAGAAGTGGTTAAGGAATCTGTTCAGTGTCACAGAGGTTCAGAATTCAAACACAAATCATAGTCACTACACTAAGCTACTGATCACTTGAGAATGGAGCAAGCAAGAGTGGCATCAGAGAGTGTCCTTACACTACAAGAGCTTACTCTTCAACAGGAAAAAGAAATTTAGCACAAAAGGGGAAAAATGAGAAGATGATACCTTACAGACCATGTGAAATGCAAAGTTCTGGTGCCATGTTCACGAAGAGGCAAAAGTGGGCAGACATTATAACTGCCTTTTCATAGGAAAGAAAAAAAAGAAAGAAAGAAAGAGGGCTCCTGCAGACACTGAGAGGAATCCAGGAGATAGGAGATGCCTGATTTAGTCTCAAACCTGATACAGCAAGAATCAGGGGCAAGTTCAGGCATCAGCCCCAGAGCAGGTGTTTAACCTGAGTCATCCCAGACTGATGATGGGTTTTCAGTTGCTGAGCAGAGGAAAACTTTGGCTCCTCTCCTCTTCATTTGAGATTCAAATTTTCTTTATACTGCCTGGCTCTTTTACCTTGAAATTCAAAGAAAGTTGAAGTTTCATATAAAATTGTTTTAAATTTTATGGTGCTCGATTTCACAATTCAATAATCCTATTTGCTTTACAAGTAGACTTTTTTTAGCCACCTCAAGTCCTCATGGCATTAAGTGTGGTATAAATCTTCAGAAATAGAATTTTTATGGTGTCCTGATTTTTTAAAATCAGAATTACGATACTTGGACTTGTCCTCCTGTATCTTCTAATTCTGCTCCCATTCTCTTCCTTAAACACTCCAGGGCATGGAAGTCATCCAACAGCCACTGGAGGGGCTGTGCAGAGTTACAACAGAGATGGTGAATCCTCCGAAGGCTACTGGAGGGTGAAGCATCCTGATGTCTTTATCTGTGGGGTCTTTTCAAGCCCAAAGCAGTGGTTCTCAATCCTGAGCTCACTCCGGTCATCTTCAAGAACATCAAACATGTGCAGCTGTCAGTGCCAAATCAATAAATACTGGTTTCAAATGTTTATAATACAGATGTATGTCATCAGGAAATCTTAGAAGGAGTTGAAGGCCACAGTCCACCTGACAGTAATACCAACTGTTGGCTAAGATGGTAGCTTGCACGTGAGACTGTCTGGATTCAAATCCAGCCCAACTTCTGTCTGTCTCTGTCTCTGTTTCTCCTCTTTCCCAGTAGCTGTGTAACCTTGGGTAAGTCATTTTATTTTCTTAAGTATCAGGTTCCTCATCTGCAAAGTGGAAAAAAAAAGGAAAGACATATTTTTGTGCAGATTAAATGAGACTATGTGTGAAGAGATTATAGTGGTACCTGGAATGTAATGCTTAATAGATATTAACATTTTTATTCTTAGAAAAACAAATCCACTAGGCATTTAAGGTCTTCAGAAAGACTCATCTCTCTTGGAGACAGGCCTTCTGTGCATTTTTCCTGTTTCAGTGTGTGAACTTTGAAATAACGAGATTTGCTAACATTTCCTGCTACTGCTCTTAAGCTCCAACCTAGATTTGGTCAGTGAGGCCCCGATATCTCCAGTTTTTGACCTGGCTTCATTCCTTGCATCTACCTGCTCAGCATCCTACATCTGGGTTTCTGTGGCTCTGCTTCTAGACCTAGGGTAGACCCTGATCTTAGTTACTCCCTGGCTCGGGAATAAATTTCTGATATTCTTGATGGTGGACTTGAGTGTGATGGTGGATCAAGGATTATAATTAACAAGAGTAGGGAAAGAATCTAGGGCCTTTGTAGGAAGCATACGAGTGTCTTAGCATCAAGCAAATTGGGAATTGCTGCCCCAGAATGCAAAGAAAAAGTTGTTCATCAACTATACTGTTTCTGGTGTAGGGATTATAATTTAGAAAGTTCTAGCAGGAGTATAAGTTAGCCTTGAATAGCTTTGTTGAATAACGGTCCCCTCATATATAAGAAAGTCTTTATCTGTAACAGAGCATGCAGCCTGGAGCAATGAAGAAAAGGAGAGCCCACGTAGCCACTAGAGTAACTGAATCAATTTTGGGGAGCCCCTGGGGTGATAGTAGTACCTCAACATGCCCACTATGGTTGCAACACTATGGGTCATCAGAAAAAGAAAAAAAAAAGGAAAGAAAGAAAGCTTAAATATCACCCTCAATGAACGAATGAAGTTGTTGAGGCTGGGCATATAGAATTACATAATTTTATAGAGAATATGTATGCTCAATATATACAAAAATGTGTATTTGTATCTGTATATGTGTGTGTACATGTGTAACAAACTATACAGACAACAGAAATCTTTTTTTTATCAAAATTTGTTTTTCAAAATTCTCTTTTGAAAGATAATTGCCAAAATATGACAGAGCTGAAGCAGTGGTTTGGGAGGTGACGTGGGGTAGTACTTACAGTAATCATTTACGTTTGGTGTTTGGAAGGTGTCAAAATATTATGGAAAGAGGACGCCAACTTGGAGTATTCCAGTTGCAGCTCAATCCTCACCTTGCTGTGTGAACTTGGAGTAGACACTTTCCCTCCTGTGTGATGAATGAATCTCCTATAGTTGGAGGAGAACAGATAATGAATGTGAAGGTGATTTGTAAACATGCAGTTGCTGTAGCGTTGGTAGTTCAATAACCATTATGAACCTATGTCTTGAGTTTCAAATATATCCAGCCACTCTTTCTACTTGAAAATTCATGATCTTATTAAATAAAAATGTACTGATCCCGTTATTTTACGCAGAATGGTGCTGGTATGATGGCGGGCTGAAGGCCTGATCTCCAACCTTCTGGAGTCTGTAAAATGGAAGCTTCCATCTAGGAAACTGAAACAGCTCCCTAACTAGTCTCTCTGATTCCACTCATGCATTCTCCACATAGTAGGCAGAATGAGTCATTTTTTTCTTAAATATAATAATTGATACATAGAAATGTTATATATTTCTTGTTTTTTAAAATGTTATAGATTGACATCTATACCCAGTGTGAACTTTTACAAATAATCAGATCATATTGTCTTCAAGGGAAATACTTCAGTCACCTCCTATTGAATTTATATAATGAATGCTCCAAAACCCATCATCCAACTTAAGGACTAGGACATTCACCTGGTAACTGTCTTAAGTACCTCTGTGTCCCCTACCCTACCCTCTTTTCTCTTCCCAGAGGTAATCACTATGCTGAATGTCATGTTTATAGTTCCCTTTTACAAATACTCTTTCATCCCATCTATATCCCCCAATAATGCATTGCTTAGTTTTGTTGTTTTGGAGCTGTATAAGGATGGTATCTCACAGTATGTAGACTTGTGGGGTTGCTTTTTAAATTCATCATCTTTCTGAGATGCTCCATGTTATGTGGTTTTGTCTTTTCATTTCTACCATGTATACTTAGTGTTATCTTTAAAACATAATCGGATCATATTGCCCTTCAACTGAAATACTTTGGCGGCCTTCCATTGCATGTGGGGTAAATTCCAAACTCCTTACCTCCAATTACAAGGCTCTCCATGCTTTATTCAGGTATTTGTAGCTCTCGAGCACCCTCCTTTATTCGAGGGATCTGGTGCTCTGTGCCAGCTCTGGCCTGTGAATTTCAGAACATGCTGCCTCCCACCCTCTCCCACTCCCTCTCTCCTGTTCCTACCTGGCCTTGGTAATTCAGAGGCTGCTGCCTGCCACTCCAGGCTCTGCACTCCTCACTCCTTACACTTGCTTTCTGTTCCAGCCACACTGCCCTCACTTTCTTGTTCCTCTTATATATCCATCTAAGAGCTTTGCACAAAATGTGCATTCCACCTGGAATTCTGCTATTCCTTACTCTTAGTCCTGTTACTGCCCCTCTGCTAGGAGAGCCTGCCTTCTTATCTACGTCCTCTCTCTTGACTAGGTCAAGTAGTCTGTTCAAATCTCTCATTCTCACCTATTCATTCTCTTCAGTGCATTCAATAAAGTGTGTAACTTCATTATATTTTCTTATTTGCATGATTATTTCATTACTGTTTGTTTTCCTTTTGGAAATCTGATGAAGTCAAGCATTTCCCAAGTCATTCACCACTGTACTCCTAGAACTTAGAATAGTAGTTGGCAAAAAGGAGGTATTCAGAAAACATTTGTTGCCTAAATACATGCTTGAATGCATACATTAAATAATGGATAAATTTATTGATAGGAATTTTTATAGAATCAGCATTTTTTTATGAGATCCAGTGCTATCAGCACCAAGTGTCTTAGCCCCTTTCTATCCTATCATATATAAAAATGTATATATGCGTGTGTATATGTGTCTGTATATGTGTGTGTATATGTGTAACAAACTATACAGATGACAGAAATCCTTTTTATCAAAATTTTTTTTTCAAAATTATCTTGAAAATAACTCAGATATTCCCATGTCCCCACTTCTGAATTTCAGAGAGCTGCATTTGTGTCTGTTACATGAGTCCTTTTCTCACAGAAGGCCATAATTATGTCACGTAGTTTAAGTTGTGCTTGAGGACACCCTTATACAGCCCTTAACTCCTGGAGCTCAGTAGCATCTCTCATCTTTCCCTGTGCGTTCCTTGAGTTGGTTTTCTCTCTCCGAGGTTCTGAATTTTCCTTTCTATTTGTGCTTCGCCTCTTTGGAAAAAGGGTGTGTGAGTACGCTGAAGGTTAATTTGGCAGAGTCTCTTACTGGAGGCTGAGATGACATTTCTGCTTTGACCTGTCAAGTCCTTGTGACTTTCCAGAAATGGATTTGCGTAATGACTTGTCATTATGAGTAATTAGCATTTGTGGAAGTCTGAGAAAAATCTTTTTTTTTTTTTAGCTTTAGAAACTTTACTACTCTTTTGATACTTCCACTAAGGTTGCACATTTGGTAAGGGGTCAGGTGAAACCATAGAAACAAAAGATTATTCATACATGCCTATAATTAACCCTTCACCATCCTGAAAGAAATGAAAGTGTTTCTATTTCTAGATGCATGTAGGTGTAATTTCCAGACTAAATCAGATTGCCATTATGCAGTTCAAGTTAAAGTTAGCATTTGTAAGTTGATATCTGAAGCAAATAAGAGAGCTATAGTTTTCATTCTTTACTCAATATGCTTGACCGTGCACCAGAGGGACAGTGACTGATCACTGTTCCTAGGTATTCTGGCTGACTTATGAGATGTTGAAACTGTAATAAACCATGTTCAGTCCACTCAATTTACAGATGAAAAAACTGAGGCCCCTCAAAAGATAAAGTGGCTTTGTTTTTCTTTTCTTTCTTTCTTTCTTTTTTTTTCAGACAGAGTTTCACTCTTGTTGCTCAGGCTGGAGTGCAATGGGGCGATCTCGGCTCACTGCAACCTCCACCTCTGAGGTTCAAGTGATTCTCCTGCCTCACCCTCCCAAGTAGCTGGGACTACAGGCATGCACCATCATGCCTGGCTAATTTTTTTTTCTTTGAGACAGAGTCTCACACTGTTGCCTAGGCTGGAGTGCAATGGTGTGATCTTGGCTCACTGCAACCTACACCTCCCAGGTTCAAGCAATTCTCCTGCCTCAGCCTCCCAAGTAGGTGGGATTACAGGTGTGCGCCACCACACTCAACTAAGTTTTTAGTATTTTTAGGAGAGATGAGATTTCACTATTTTGGCCAGGCTGGTCTCAAACTCCTGACCTCAGGTGATCCTCCCGCCTTGGCCCTCTAAAGTGCTGGGATTACAAGTGTGAACCACTGCACCTGGCCAGCTTTGTTTTTCAATCTTTAGTTTATAGCTTGGAGATAGAACTAGGTGCCCTTTAAAGTTTTTTTCAAAATATGTGAAGTACAGAGCAATGTATTATAAACAGTTTCAGCACTTGTAGAGATTTTCTGGGTTCACAATAGTATTTACCTTATTTAATTCTATTAAGGCCAATTCTGGCATATTCACAAATGGGTTGTCTCCATTTAAACATAGTAACTAACTATCCTATCTGTTCTATTATCAGGGATGCATTATGCTGGAGTCTTAAGTGTCTGGAAGCTGAATATGAAAAACAGTGCTGCCAGGCTGCTTTCTGGATTAGAGAGATATTGGCTATAATTGCATTCACGGGCTCTCAAGAAGCATCAGGGATGCCATGAAGGAAGGGCATTTTTACATTGTGTCCTACCAAATTCACTTAATTATACATTGCAATGAGGAAAGTGTGGGAGACAGCAAATCTGATCTTGATGTTCCTTTGACTAATCCAAGCTTGTTGTTTGAGAGTTACTATTATGAAATGATCCCCTGTGCATACACTGCAGTCAGCCTCCAATAAAAATCTGTGGCTTTAGACCTCTCTTCCTTCTTTGCTTCTCCTCCTTTTCTTCCTTCCTTTTCTTCTTGCTTCTTCTTTGTCTCCCTTCTTCCACTCTCTCCCTCCCTTCCTTCTTGCTTTTCCTCCCTCATCTCTCTCTCTTTTAAATGTTCCCATTTTTATTTCTGCGTATGATACTGGGCTTCCTTCCCTGTGAATCCCAAACTAGAAGAGCATTTATAAACTCCTGATATAGGAGGGTTATAAACTCCTGATATAGGGTTTCCAAAAGTGGAATGATGCAAGATGATCCATTGTTAACAAGAATTAGAAATTCTAGTTATATTTATCTTATCTACAGTAGGGAAAATAAGATTTTACAAATATATAATTATATTTTTACTAGTGGCACAAGTGCTCCAAGGTAGTGGCACAAGATCAAAGATGTTTGGATTTCTTAGGTTTGATCAGAGCAATAAGGGCTTGCTAGAAAGTAAAAAAAACATATAGTTCTATTCCTAGATCTGAACAGCTTGCTCTGTGATCTTTACCAAGACACTCAATTTTATTATTGCAGGTTTCATGCTAGATAGACATGGAAATAAACAAGAGTTTAACTCTCTTCTTGCAATATGCCTTTGTATTTTCTCCAGCTGCCAAGTGAACTATCGCCTTATGAAGCCTTCCTTCTTAGCACACGGCAAAAGCAGGTATTTGTTCCAGGCACTACGTAGTGGGGCAGACCTAGGACTAGCATTTTCCATGTGAATACAGTAGATGACAATGACAACAATGGCCATGGTGATGATGATGACAATGATGTGTGTGTGTGACTCATGTGGGGTGGGCACATCTTCATACATCTGATAAACATTTACCTCATGTCTCTGGTATGGCACTATGTGCCAGGGACATGAGCTATGAAGATGAATAGGAATGGGTTCCACTATCTGATGGTAGACACAGACAGACAGCTGAAATCAAGTGTGATAAGTTCCTCGACAGAAGTATCATGGGTGTGGTCATCACACTGGGATTTCTAGAGGGGGTGCACAATACAGACTCCCTCAGTACACCAATGCTTTTCAAAATATGCTGTACCTGACCCTAGGAAACTTGCTGAATGGACAGATTCCTGCCCTTCACCCCAGAACTATAGAATATAGAAAATCTGAGGAGGGAGACTGGGAATATGCATTTTTGGCAAGCTCCTGAATAATTTATACATGATCTAATGGAGTATCTTTTAAAGTACCTGAAAAATCTACCATTTAAGATGCATTTTAAGATCTTAGAGCCTTTTTTAAGTTGAACAAATCCCAATTTAAAGTGCAAATACAAGCCCCTGGAGGGAGAGAGCTTGTGTCTTCTTCTTTCTGAATGTGCCTCCCAACACTTGACCACATCCAGCATCCTCGAGGCATTCAGTGATCCATGGCTGCATGGAAAGAATGTGCCAAGTATTACTTTAGGGGGTAGGAGAAGGGGGAGTAGGACAGACTGCTGTGTTTAAACAACTGGGAGCAAGTTGAGGATCCTGGGTGACAAAATAGGGCAATTTGAGTAGAGAGAAGGGCCCTGAAAGGAAAAATGAGAGAGAGGTGGGGAAACAGCCTGTTACAGGATGTCCAATAGCCTTCATCAGGTGAGGCTAGGGACAATGGAGGACAGAACTTATCTTTAATTTTATGTTCTATCACTTCCACCATTTTTATTAGGGTATAACGTGATTTAAAAATAAATCCATATTTTAAACTTAAGGATGAGTCTCATCAGGTTTGATATTCTGACTCCATAACCCAATAACTGCGTAACTTGGGTAAATCTTTAACTTCTCTCAGGTTTAGGTGAATGGTCTCTGAGGCGGGGCTACTGATACCTGCTTACCTCAGAGAATTGTTATAATGGCCAAATGCAATAATATCAACATATTTTGAAACTATGTTGAGCCTGTTTCTAAAATGTCAGCTCCAGAAGAGCAAGATTGTTGTCTCATATTCACAGATGTGTTCACAGATGTGTTCCCAGCTCCTGGGACCCTGCCAGCACACTGCAGGTCCTCAAATAATGACAGATGAATGAATTCCAGTGACTTGTCTGATGAGGAAGCAGAATGTATGAGAGCAAGTATGCACTTTGGACTCAAGCAGAGCTAGGTTTAGATTACAGACTCTACCTTGGATTGCTGTGTGGCCTTGGGCAAGTGACTGAGCATTCGTGACACTCATTTCTCCATAACATGGGAATGATCATGTCTGTCTTATAAGGTTGCTTGAGGACCAAAAGACAATACATCTAAAGTTCCTGGTACAGTGCCAGGCACTTAGGTGATAGTCAAGAGCAGCTGTGTTATTAACCAGAAGCCTAAAAACTGAAAGTATAGGAAATGTAGAAGGCAGAGAACTACATTCATGAACACTTTTGATAACTTCATGAAAATATGACACATTTCCTAGGAAAAAAGGTGCACATATATATAAAATATTGCATATCATTTTAGAGTTCATCTTGAAGCTGTCTGTGGACCCCTACTCACTGACTTGTTTGAATCACGATTTTATTTTTTTATGTAACTACAGTACACGCTCATGGTAAAAATGCAAGGCAGAAAAACACAAATATTGAAACGACAAGTTAAATTTCCACTGTCTAGTGTTAACACTTGGTAAACATGTTTCCAGACATCTGGAATGATTGAGCAAAAGACAGAAATACTTTTGCAAAAATTCAGTTAGGACAGGCACCGTGGCTCACACCTGTAATCCCAGCACTTTGGGAAGCCGAGGCAGGAGGATTGCTCCGAGTCCAGGAGATTGCCAAGTTCGGGAGTTTGAGACCAGCCTGGACAACACAGCAGGGTGTGGTGATGTATGCCTACTACAGGTCCCACCTACTTGAGAGGAGGAGGTGTGAGGACTGCCTGAGCCAAAGCGGACGAGGCTACAGCGGGCTGTGATTGTGCCACTGCACTCAAGTCTGGGTGACAGAATGAGACCCTGTCTCAAAAAAAAAAAAAAAAAAAAAAAAAAAAAAAAAAAAAAAAAAAAAAAAAAAAAAAAAAGAAATTGCACTATATATACTTTAAAAATAAATAAATAAAATTATTTAAAAATTTAACTGAATGAATTCAACAGATGGGAAAGAACTGATGTGAAACTGAAGAAATTTTCAAAGGTCTATCAAACACTTTTTATTACAAATATCATTAGATACTGGCCAGGCGCTGTGGCTCACGCCTGTAATCCCAGCACTTTGGGAGGCTGAGGCAGGCAGATCACCTGAGGTCTAGAGTTCGAGACCAACCTGGCCAACGTGGTGAAATCCTGTCTCTACTAAAAATACAAAAATTAGCCAGGCATGATGGTGCAGCCTGTAATCCCAAGTAGCTGGGGGGAGGCTGAGTCAGGAGAATCGCTTGAACCTGGGAGGTGGAGGGAGCAAGTGAGCCAAGATCACGCCACTGCTCTCCAGCCTGGTGACAGAGCAAGAGCCTGTCTGTCGTCCAGGCTGAAAAAAAAAAAAAGAAAAGAAACAAAGAATCCCAAGTATTATTAAATCCAAAAGGATTTCTCTATGGTCAAGAAAATATATTGGAAAAGCTTCGAGTTGTTAACTTTAAAGCTGTTGTTAAGTATATTTTCTGTTTCTGTTGTTAACTCTATTTCAGGTTCTGAAGTGGATTTTGACTCTTACTGTGGTGGATGAGTCCCTTAACCTGCTTACATTTTTGCGTCTCTCCTCTTGCCTTCTAATATTGTTGCTTATATTATTTTCAGTTTGTCAAGGTGTTATGTCTTTATATTCCATAGTGGAACCACAAACCTTTGAATAATTTAGTGTTTATTCTATTTAGTGAACTCTTGTCAGATATTTTAGGTATAGCTCTTGTTCTATTTTCTAGGAAGTTGATTTTTTGCTGGGATAGGGTAGGTATAGTAGGTGAGAGTATTAGGATATAGATACCAATTATGTTATTTTCAAACGGTCCAGGGAATTAATAATTAATGTAGAATTCTTGGCTGGGCACGGTGGCTCATGCCTGTAATCCCAGCACTTTGGGGAGACAAGGCAGGCAATTTACTTGAGGCCAGGAGTTCGAGACCAGCCAGACAACATAGCGAGAACTCATTTCTTTCAAAAAAATAAAACAAAATGAAAATTAACCAGGCATGGTGGCACACACCTGCAGTCCCAGCTACTTGGGGTGTTGAGGCATGAGGATCACTTGAGCCCAGGAGTTTTAGGCTGCAGTGAGCTGTGACTGTGCCACTGAACTCCAGCCTGGGCAACAGAGCAAGAACATGTCTTTAAAAGAAAAGGAAAAAAAACTCTTGGGTCAATACTTCCATCCTAACTGAAATGTTAAGATGGAGTCTAGTCAAATTACCTGGGGGATATGGTAAAGGGCTGGAGCATGGGCCTACTGGTCAACCATGCAAGTTGGGCTCCAGGTCCAAGGATAAGCCATTGCCAACACATTTCCTGGAGAGGACTGCCTTGTAGACTCTGTTCTCAACCTGCTCCACTGAGCTCCTTGGCCATCCTTCAAGGCCAGCCACTAGGGGCCCTGTAGTGTTGGATCGAGCTTACGTCTAAACCTCTTCCTTGCATGATGCTGCCATTCTTTTCACAGTCATGGTCAGTGGGGAAGGGGGATAGCCCCTCTTTTTCACAAATGCAGTAAAATATTTTAAAATAAGGCAGGAAGCCTGACCTAGCCTCATTTCGAGTAGACATACCTCAGCCACATAGGTGCTGAGTTATGCCTACTCGAACTGAAGGCTGAAGTAGTCATTTGGTATTTTACCAACATTTCACCAGCCAGCCCTTGAGGTTTAGCTCAAGCTGTATCAGCTCCTCGTCAGCATGTCCAGTGGGGAGGAGCTGGCATGTGCAGTGAGGTAAGAGGGCCCTCATGGGAAGAGGAGGCAGCCAGAGAGGTGGGCTGAGGTCAGCCAAAGAGGTGGGCTGAGGTCATGCTTTGCATTAGAGGCTGCTGTTTCTCATCAACAGGAAAGGAAAATAGATGCTGTACACTGAGGCATTTTCACCGTGCAGCTGCATAAGCAGACAGCTCGTTTTGCATGATTTATAAGGACCTTTCTGCTTTGCTCTTTTTAACCTAGCTGTCTGTAGGAAAGAGCCCCATGCCCACTGGGAATCGTAACTGAGGGGTCCCTCACGATAAGGATGTGTCTGTGGATGCTGGCATCTGGAGATCATTCCATCTGGTGATCTCAGTGCTGGCTGCACTCCACAATTTTTTGAGGTATTTTTAAAAATTCTGATGCTTGGGGGACTCCACCCTTAGGAAATTATATGTTATTAGTTTCTTGGTAGAAGAGACCAGGCGTGTGTATGTTTAAAAGCTCCCCCTAGGCTGGGCACAGTGTCTCATGCCTGTAATCCCAGCACTTAGGGAGGCCAAGGAGGGAGGATCCTTTGAGCCCAGGAGTTCGAGACCAGCCTGGGGAACATGGCGAGACTCCATCTCTACTAAAAATAAGAAAATTAGCGAAGCATGGTGCTATGTACCTGTAGCTCTAGCTACTTGGGAGACTGAAGCCGGAGGATGGCTTGAGCCCAGGAGGCTGAGGCTGCAGTGAGCTGTGATTGTATCACTGCACTCCATCCTAGATGACCTGTCTTCAAAAAACAAGCTCTGACCCCTGACTGATTCTAAAATGCCGCCAGAGTTGAGAACCACTTAACTATTTCGACACTATGTCATAATACAAATGGGAAAATGCAGTTTAGAGAGGAGAAGGGACTTGGCTAACATCACACAGTTATGTTAGCTGTTCAGTTGGAACAAGAACTCAGCAATTCTGGCTCCCAACTCAGTGTTTTCTGGAATACCATTGTGTCCCATTGTAACCAGTCCTTTGGAAACAGTAACTAACCTCTTTGCATGGAACTCAGAAGAAGTGAACTTGAGCTTTTGCCACCAGACAACTGTTTGTCTGCTCCCGCAAGGGGCATTTTGATGAAATTGACTTCTAAGTCTCATTTTGTCTGACCTTTGCTTGGGATATAATGTGCAGTTGTGGAACAGAGTGAAAAGCAAAGTAGTCCCTACATCCTAAGGAATTTGGTGTGTTTTGTAAATCAGATGTTGATTTTATCATGGTTCTTTTTGCCTTGCATGTCAGGAAGCTCAGAGTAAAATGATTACTTATTGTAGTCCAGGTTTCTGCAATAATATTTTCAGTTTTTCTTTATTCAATGCCTATTTCTTTTCATTTGAATCTGATTTTTAATGGGCTTAGTGAAGGCCTGGGTTTTGGTGTAAGCCACCTCAAGTCTCTTGGAAAATCAGTCAGAAGTATAAATAATAAATGGTTCATAATGAGTTTGACTCAGCCATGGTCTGGATTCCAGAGATAGCAAGACCCAACCCACAGCATCACAGCACACGCATGAGTGTCACCCTTCCCTCTGAGCTCCGTCCTTGCTTGCTGTAATGTGGCTATTTGAATTATTTGTTCCCTATTTGCTTCTTGGATAATACAGGGAGCTGGGAGAAACTATTCCGTCCATCCGAAGAGCTCAAATTCTGGCCCCTGTAGTCAAGCTTTTCAAAGGGGATTTCCCTTATCTCATCTGCATCTCAAATGCCTTCCATGCCAGTGGAGGACAAAAACGAGGGTGTGGGGCAGCCCTGGAGAAGAAAAGAACTGCAGATAGAAGAAAGGTACTAGGGAGAGCTCCATTCTTACAGCTCCAGACACGGGGGCTGAGCCCTGTCAGGTCATAGTTATCCATTTATAAGGAGGATACTGTCTCCTAAATTGAAGCTCCCTAACAATTTTTCTCATTTTGAAAGTTTTTGTGCTGATTAAGCCAGAGTAAGCTTCCTCTGCCCTTCCTCACTGCACTTCTTCCTTGTGAATTTAGAAGCAAGGGAGACAGACCATCTTATATTTATAGTAAAGTTTTGTGACCAAACCCAGTCTAGGAGAGGCTCCTGGCCAGAATTTTTTCTTCGTTTTTTGCAGTGTCATCATGGCCAGTAACAAAAGTCAAGAAGTGATGGGGCAAGAGCAAGCTCCACATTTCAAACCCCCATTCAAAGCAGTTTCTGGCTGGTCTTTACCCTCGTGGTTCCATTAATCTGGCATGGCCATTAATAGCAGACGACAGGAGCATCTGCCATCTGGGAGGTGGAGCTGTCAGCCCAGGTAGCAAGCAGGAGGGAAAGTAAAGCCTGGGGTAGGTGTTCTTTTGTCTGTTGACTTGGTTCTCTAGTGAGGCTCTCTCTCTCCATATTTGTCTCAGAACCATTAAAGTGACCAATATCACCTTTAATGAGGTGAGATCTTTGCCAAGAACAGCGAATGTGATTCTTCTGTCTTCTGCAACACTGGGAACATGAAACTGCTTACTGTTAACGTCAATTTCTTTCCCAATCTGGGTGACAGCAGCTTCTTTGCTGAGGAACAAGAGCATTCCTCCCTCTTCCTGCCTCTTTCACAAAGTCCTGAAAAGCAATTAAGAGTTTGTTCCTGTGGATGGATGTCTTAGGGGATGTATGACAAGGACTGTGTTCTGTTAACTAAAGGTATATCATATTCCTGGGATCTCATTAAAAGTGATTTTCATGTTAACTTAGATGTTTTCTTCTTGGAGTAATGAGAATGAGAGTTTTGAAGACAGACAGATCTAGAGTGAAGTCCCATCCTCCCCCAATACATACACCGTTTACTAAGGGTGAAACCTAAGAATAAATGACATCTACTTTCTGAGCTGACTTGCTTGTCTATGCAATGGGGATCATCACAGCATCTGGCTCATAAGGATGCTGCGTGGATAGATTAAATAAAGCAGGCAGGTAAAAGGGTTGGCGAAGTGCCTGGCACATAGTAAGTGCTCAGTAAAGGGTAGTGGTTATTACCCAGCGTGGATGGAAACGATGCCCAAGGCACTAATCTGGGAAAGCTCCTGAGAATAGAAGCAGTCAATTTTGGCAAACCAATTCCCAGGGGACTTCACAAGCTCAGTTATCAGCCCTCCACGTTCTGCAGGATAGCAGCTCTGAAAACTGCCATCTGATTTGCTATGTCCACACAGCTCAGCTGAAGACACAACATGCAGCCTTAAATAGACCTAAAGAAAACTGAGGAGTGCATTAAAATCGGCCACAGAAACAAGCAGAAATCAAGCTCTATAATGAATGCTCAGCCTTTTATAGACTGGGAAATTTAACAAGATCATCTAAAGGTCAGGAGGGGACTCAGCTAAACCCAGAGAGAGAGAAAGAGTGAGAGAGGGAAGGAAACATTTTACTGCCTGTCCGCTTCCACGTTCTTTGACACGAGACCTCGTGTTGGGGAATTAGAGGAATTCCAATTAAGCCCTTTCATTTCGATTTCTCATTAGATCCTTAGAATATCTGCAGAAAATTAAATCGAACAAGAGACCTCCAGCCGGGAGATTTATCCGATTTAATGTTTTGAAAGAGACTTATTATCTTGTCAGGAATAATTTGAAAATCCAAATAAGAGCAATTGAATCAGCAGAATTTAGGCCTCGAGATAACAATCACTTTGTAAGACCAAGTGTAGCATTTAAACAGCTCAGCCCTTCCTAACTGTGCTCGTCTCTTTGTCTTGCCTACCACCGGCCACAGGTTTTGAAGACCACAACCAGAAACATCAATCGTGCTGTAATGAAGCTATATCTGGGGTCTTCACCCTGGATTTCTTTGTCTTCACTCAATACCACTTCCAATTTGTGTGCAGACAGGCTGTAGCTTGATGATCTTGTGAAATGCTTCTTCTCCCAGTCCGCTGGGTATCTTCAGCGGGCTTTGTCCTCCATGGAAAATAGCAGCTGACTCCTTCCTCCTCATGATCCCCTGGGATGGGGGAGGTGGTGGTCACTGCTAGAAATAATCATATTGATTTCAAAATAGAGTCGGGATTTTTCTTTTTAATAACCTTCCAGCTATAGGCAGCCACAATCTTGGGAGATGAAGGAGCATGCCGTTTCATTAACAACCAGATCAGATCATTCAGGTCAGGATAGGAGCTGTGCTCCATCATGGCCTCCCTCGGAATCCCTGTTGAGACTATGTGGTTGCTGGGATTTAGCCCCATAACTTGTGCTTGCTCCTGAAGGGCTGGGTCTCTTTGAGCAGCTCCAGCTGCTCTGGGGCTGCCAGACCCTCACAGGCCTTCAGACTTCTCTGTTGAGCATAAGATATGGAGCAGGCAATGCAAGTTAAATGTGCCAAATCATGGTCTCTCCAGCTCTAGCGTTTAAACAGCAAGTCTCTATGTAGTAAATATTTGGTCAGTTTAAAGCCATTGATTCGTTCCTCCTCCTTCTGCCTTGCTTCTGGATATAGGGAAAGAAAGCTTTGAGTCCTCTTGGCATGGGGCTCATGACACCTGGTCCACATGCTATCCTCTTCCTCACTTCTTTTCTGTTGGCTGGCTCGGCTGGTCCGATGCCTGAACTGCCATTTGCTTGGTGCCACTGTCATGGCCTCTGGAAATCAAGGTCCTGCCTTTTTTTTTTTTGAGACGGAGTTTTGCTCTTGTTGCCCAGGCTGGAGTGCAGTGGCACTATCTCAGCTCACTGCAACCTCTGCCTCCCGTGTTCAAGCCATTCTCTTGCCTCAGCCTCCAGAGTAGTTGGGATTACAGGCACCTGCCACCACTCCTGGTTAATTTTTATATTTTTAGTAGAGACAGAGTTTTACCATGTTGGCCAGACTGGTCTGGAACTCCTGACTTCAGATGATCCACCCACCTCGGCCTCTCAAAGTGTTGGGATTACAGGTGTGAGCCACCAGGCCCAGCCAAGGTCCCACCCCTGATAACCCCTCTTCCTGACCCAGGCCTCTGCTGCACCAGTAGTCCTCTCTGTACCTATCGTCTTCAAAGGAGCATGCAGGAACTTCTAGGCCCCCAGAAGTCCACATACAGGCCTGACAGAGTCAGAAATGCCACCTCAGAGCCTCCTATCTGACTTTTCACTCTGAGATACTACTTCATTGCCCTGAGCCACCTTGCACGTGGCCACATAAATGTACATTTTACCCAGGCTATGCCCACTAAAGCGTGCTACCACTCAAGCCCCAGCTCCATAATCATCTTGAGTCTCCTTTACCTGTCGAGATATTTCTGCCAATCCCAGGAAAGTGTTTACCGAATGAGGGAGAAGGTGGTAATCTGTGTATGACATTGCCACCTGACTTCTTCCCACGCTTCACTTATGGTGGAAAGGCTGTTTCATCTCACACTTTTTCTCTGGAAGCCTCTTAGGCTATTTCCCAAGGCACTGAAATTTACAGCTCAGCATTAAGAGCAGAAGGGGGCATATTATGTCTACATCCTAGAAGAAACTGTGATCTGAGTCTGTCAGGCATAGTTTTTGATGTGGGAGTCTACAATGGCTGGGAACAAAGGATTATTAAAACCAAAAGTTACACAGGTTTAATATGCCCCAAATATCTCTACTATATTTCCAGTCCTCCCTGCCTCCTAGGATGTGATCTGAGAGACTAAAATAGACACCCCTTTGTCAACTAAGATGGGCCCTAAGGTTAAGAAAGCAAAAGTACCTATGGGTTGAGAGTTCAGGGCCCAGCTGCCATGGTACATTTTAAAATTCCTACTGTAAGAAATACCATACCCTTATAAAACTCGCTAGAATAGGAGCTATCAGGCCACTACAACTCTGGACAGAGGACCAGCCTTCCAAACATTCTTCTCTGGGAAGCTACTACAGATTTTAGGCCAGTTTTGGCAGCTAATAGAGGCTGCACACAAACTGTCTTTGCATCCTATAGTTCACTTTTGGATGTAAAGAGCCAAATTCCATGTCATTTTGATGCTAAAACCCTGCTCCAAAGTGAACATGGGATGTATGTTGCATACATGTTTATCCAATCCTCATGTGCTCAGCTCCCCTCATAAATATGCATAGCTTTTCCTTTAAACCTGCAGCATATATACGATACTAGCCCTGCGAGGCATAAAACCTAACCCAACATTCCCTTCTTCCAAGAGAGAGCAACTTTGGTGGGCTTTGTTCTCCATGGAAGACAGCAGCTGACTTCTTCCTCCTCATGGTCCCCTGGGCTGGGGGTTCACTGCTAGAAATAATTATACGGATTTTAAAATAGAGTTGGGGTTTTTCTCTTTAATAGCCTTCCAGCTACAGGGAGCCACGATCTTGGGAGATCTTTGTCTTCTGTGCTTGCAAATCGATATTGCCAAGAAAGCACTCCTTTCTGTTCAGCCATCTTGTTGGTCTTTTGGAAAACAAGGGGACGTGGATCCCAAGAAGGAACCTTTGTTACGGAGCAGAGACTGAGTGTGAGGATGTGCCCTGGAGAAGGTGAGAGTGAACCATACTTGCTACCCAAAGAGAGGAAGATGGTCACACAGACAAGGGCAGCCTCTGTGGAGGGAGGCCGGGTCTGTCTTGGTTGTGGCATAGAAGGGGTACTCTGCAGGAGAAAGAGAAGATCTGTTGGCTGGCATCAAGAGAGGTCTTTTGCGACAGAGCAGTGATGTTTAAAGATATATTCACATAATTTGGCCACATGGTGTGAAACAAACTTCCAACCTCCTGGAAATATAGTACTGCATATTTGGATCTAATGATACACTGTTGTGGATTTGGGACTAATTCTTGAGTGTGTGAGACATCTGAGTCCTGCGTCTAAGTGGACATGGGGCGAGAACCAAGTTATGCACAGGGAGCTGGTCACACTGAAGTCCCACTTCTGTCTTCTGCTTCATTCTGCATCCAATGAACTCAGGAGGCTGAGGTCTTGCAGGCCTTCCTTCCTTCCTTCCCTTAATCACTCCTCTTTCTTTCTTCAAAGAGAGTTTTCCTTCACTTTTTGTTGAGATGTTTTTATTTTTATCATCCTTATTTCAGATAATGAGTTATTTAAACTTCTTTCTCCTTATCAGTGAGTTGCTCGACAAATATTTACTGGATGTCTGTTTTGTGGCAGGTGGAATTCTGGGTCCCTGGGAGAGAGATGGACCCAGCAGGCACAATGGCTGCCACCATGCAGCTTTATGGGGAAAGCACACATTAAAGAATTATTGGATGATTTAGGAGATAATTTCATGTGTGTGAAGTGCTGCAGGAGAGTAGATGTGGGTGTAATTACCCCTAGATGGGGTAATCGGGAGACTCTGCCACTTCCAAGGGATCAAGAGAGAGGCTTCCTGGAGGAGGGGGAGCTTGATTGAGTTGTCCTGAAGGATGAGCAGACGTGAGCTAGGGAAAAAAGAGGAGGAAGAATGTTCCAGAGAAGAAACCAAGTACAAAAGCTTGGAGTCAAGACAGCACATCTATGACTGAAGGTGGCTGGCACTGGCAGAGAATAGGGAGTGAGGGAGGCAGTGGTGAGAAGTGAAGTGGAAGACACTCCCAGGGTCTGTCTTGTTGGAGACAGTGGGAGAGCAGTGTGCTGAGTACAGCACAGGCTGTGAGTCGGGAAGTCTGATGGCCTTGCCTCCTAGGTGGGTGGCCTTAGGAATGTTACTTAACTTTCCTAAATCATAATTTACTCATCTGTAAAAACTAGGATAATTTATCTGACTCATAGGTTTATTCTGAGGATCAAATAAGTTAATCCACGAAAATCACTAAGCATAGTGCCTGGCACATCGTAAGCACATGATAGACACTACTTGCAGGCCGTGATGAGGAATGGGAAGGCTGGGCAGTGGCTCACTCTTGTAATCCAGTGTTTTGGGAGGCCGAGGCAGGAGGATCACTTGAGGTCAGGAGTTTGAGAGTTATAATCGTGTCACTGCACACCAGCCTGGGCAACAGAGCAAGATACTATCTCTATAAAACAAAACAAAACAAACAAAAACAAACAACAAAAAACCCAAAGAAATAAAGGAAAAAAGAAAAGAAAAGAAAAGAAAAAGCAAGCAATGGGAAACCACGAATGACTTTTAAGGAGGATTTCATGATTTGTCTTGTGCTTTTAAAAGCCTTGTTCTGCTAGGGTAGCAGTTCCCCTGCTGGGCCTTTTCTGTGATGCTGTTCTGGATGTTATTCCAGGAAGCTTAGCCCAGAGCCTTCCTGTCCTTCCAGGATCATGCAAGCTCCTCATTTCCCATATTAAATCCCTTTATTCTTCAAAGGTAAAGTGATTTCTATTTCCTACAACTAACTCCCAATAGATACAGAAATTTTTGAAATACTTCAGACAAGACATAATGATGGCTTAAACTAGCATACTGTCATTGGGAATTAATGGAAGGAGATAGATATATTTGAGAGATATTTAAGACATTGAATTATTAGGACTTGGTGATTGATTGAATACAAGGTTGGAAAGAAAGTAACAACTGACTCATAAATTATTGACTTGAGAAATTATGTGGGTGGTGGTGCAATTTCTTAAGGCCATCAAGATTGAAGCTGAAGCACTTTTGGTAGAAAAAATATGCATTTAATTCTAGACATATTCTGTTTAAGGCATATTTGAAGTATTCCCATGGGGATGTGACAAAGACTGTTGAATATATGAGTCTGGAGTTCAGAAGGAAGACCTGGGCTGGATATTTAGGGATCCATTTCATCGATGTGGTGATTAGAGCCTTAGAAATGCATAAGGTTGCTTAAGGCAGGTGCAGAGTGAAAAAAAATCAGCTTCCAGACAGAACTATAAGAGATGCCAACATTGAACGCATGGTTAAAGGTAGAGGAACTGAAAGGGGAGCCAAAAAGGGCAGCGAGGCAGGCACGAGGGATGCAAAGACAGAGGAGCCAAAAAAGGTGAACACAGTGAAGAGTGGAGGGGAAAATCAAGTGGGCTGCACACTGAAACATGTCCAGTAGATTTAGCAACACAGTGGTCAGAGGTGAAGTGGCAGAAGAGGAGACCAGATCCAAGGGCGTTGAGGAAAGATCAGCAGGCCAGGAAATGCAGGCGATGCATGTAGACAGCACCTCCTCGGGCAGCATTCACAGTGCAGGTGCCAGAAATGCTCAAAATAGCAGTTAAGAGTGGCAGGCACGTCCTCAAAGGGCTCTCTTCTCGACACATCTTGAGGTCTTCCAAAATCTCTAATCCTTCCACGATGTGAACTCTTTACGTTTTGCATATGAGGGGGAAAGGTAAGCATGAAATAAATCATTTTAAAGCTTCAACAACTTCATGCTGAAGTTTGGCTGTGGAAGAGAAGAGAGAGAGGGCAGTAGCTGGAAAGGAGAGACGGCTAAGGGAAGATTTGTTTTTTAAGATGGGAGAAGCTTGAGCATATTTTAATCCTGATGGGAAGGAGCCAAGCAGGGAAACACATAAGGATTATTGATTGTGCAAGGTTCCTGGGAAGATGGAACAGCATGGGGCCCAGAGCACAGGAGGAGGCATTGGCCTTGAAGAAGATCACTCAGCTCCAACAGGAGGAAAGGAGGAGAAAAAAAGAACGTGGTTATCCGAGGTTAAGTTCCCTAAGCAGAGTCCTATATGAAGGTTTTTGTGCAAGTGATTTGTTGAGAAGTGTTCTCAAGAAAAACATGTAAGAAAGGGTGGGGAAGCAGGATGTAGCAAGGTAAAAGCTAGGCCAAGGTGTAGCTTCAGAAACCAAGATTCAGCCTGATCCCTCAGGGCTTCTGGAGTGTGAATTGCTCCCACTGAGTTTGTCCTTGCAGCAAATGGGCTGGGCTTGATTTTTATGTTCCTGCATCAGTCGGTAATTGGCCATTGGCTGCCCTTCTAGCAGTGGGGTGGGGTGCATAGTCTCCCTGTAATCTCTGGGTAAGGCAGCTTCTATAAGCCAAGGACAATCCTCCAGAGAAGGGTGACAACTCCTGCAGCAGCTGGAGAAAGGGTGCCCCTACCTGAAAAGAAGATGTGAGTGGGGCCCAAGTAACAGATGCTACAGTGCTAATTCAGGAACGTTTGCATATTTGAGCTTGAGGGTAAATAATAAGTGAGAAGATAAGGGAATCTAAGATTTAAGAAGATGAGAAAAATTGGAAAATAATAAAAATGTGGATTGACTGGGAAAACATGGTAGGCTTCCTAGACAGTCAAAGCTGGTGATCATGAGTTTCTAGTGGCACCAATGAGTGAGTCCACTAGTGTAAGTTTCTCCAGTGGGGCTTAGCAGTCCAGATATAGCCATGGAGGTGGCAGGTAGTCAGAGTCATTCAGGGTTGAAGTCAGGATAGCTGCTTGAAAGGACAGAAGATAAGGGACATATAGGCATGAGTCATGGCCTTTTGGGTCTAGCTGGAATAGGGAGAAAAATGAGAAGATGGGGAGAATGTTGGAGATGAAGGAACATAAAAGGGTCAATGGCCAGAGGTCTCCATGAGGTTGGAGAGTAGTGTGCTTGGGGGTTGTTAAGTAAAACTTACTTAAAAGATAGAATTTCATGTTTAGATAGAGAGCGCCTTGAGCCATTAATCTGATAGGGTGGGCCCAGGGAAAGGATGGCTGACCTGAGCCAAATACCTGAGTCATTGATGAATGAGGCTAGAAATGACTGAGAAATAGTGGGAGATGTATAGGGTGTTGTAGGCAGAGGGCACGTGCCTCAAAAGTTGCAATACTGTAGGAGACTACTTTGCTAGGTGTTGGGGGAACCCCTAAATCTTATAGCAGGATTTGGTCAGCAGGGCAACTTTCCCATCCAGCTCAATCATTTCTCCTCACAGCCTTCCTTATTCCAGATTGAATAGATCTCTTACTTAACAGCCTTCTTCAATAAACTTTAATAATTTGTATTTCCATTTCTAGTGTTCTCTAGAATTTCTCAAACTCCACCATGTCTTCTGTTTTCCCCTTGAGATATGGTGAGCTCAGCTGTGCATCGTATACAAAAGAACGTCACAGGGCTGTGGTCCAAAGTGGGCATTTCAGCCTTGTGTTCTCAGGGTCAGAGAAGCTGAAACTTTGTGTTCTCAAGGCTTGTGTTGAGCCTTGATTCTCAGACTGAAGCCTTCTGTTCTCAACATCAGTGCCAAAACAGCACTGCTTTAGGAAACTGTCAGAGAGAGAGAGAGCAAACTCAGTTTTCTTTGGTGGATAATCTGCTGTAAAACACTGTGCCTTCTGGTACTTTGGAGAGCAGGTAACACTACCTCCTTTCTCTTCACCTTGGGAGGGAGGCAGCACGGCTCAGTGGCTCAGTGATTGGACTTTAGGAGCTGATGTGCCTCATTTCTTCCTCAGCTCTGAGATTCTAGCTCTCCAAGTGTGTCTTTTCCCTCTGTAAAATACTACTACTTTTCTAACAAGTTTTTGCTAAGGAATAGATGCATTATGACTCAGCATAGTTTCTGGCACACAGAAACTCCTTAATAAAAGTTAGCCATTACAAGAGAAAGAAACAGAAGGTATATGCATAGGAAAGAAGAAAATAATCTATATTTGCTGATGACATGATCTTATACATAGAAACCCTAAAGACTCCACCAAAAAACTGTTTGAACTGATAAACAAACTTAGCAAAGTTGCAGGATACAAAATCAACATATAAGAATCAGTAGTGTTTCTGTTATATATACTAATGAACTATCAGAAAATTAAGAAAACAATTCCCTTTACAATAATAACAAAAATATTTAAATACTTAGGTGTAAATATAACCAAGGAGGTAAAATGTCTGGATACTGAAACTATAAAATATTAACGAAAGAAATGGAAGAAGACACAAATAAGTGGAAAGATATCTGCGCTCATGGTTTGGAAGAATTAATATTGTGAAAATGTCCAAACTACTCAAAGTGATCTACAGTTTCAATGCAATCTCTATCAAAATACTAATGTCATTTTTCACAGAGATGAAAAAAAAAATCTGAAAAAAACTCATTTGAAGAAAACCTCATCATTTTTCACAGAGATTAAAAAAAGCCACACAACTGACATGGGATTAATATACAATATATATAAGGAACTCAAATAACTCAATAGCAAGAAAACAAATAACCAGATTAAAAAATGGGCGAATGACTTGAACAGACATTTTTCAAAAGAAGACATGCAAATGACCAACAAGTTGAAAAAAAATGCTTAGGCTGGGCACGGTGGCTCACACCTGTAATCCCAGCACTTTCGGAGGCCAAGGCGGGTGGATCACCTGAGGTCAGGAGTTCAAGACCAGCCTGACCAACATGGTGAAACCCCATCTCTAGAAAAAAAAAAAAAAAAAAAAGAAAAAAGAAATGCTCACCAACACTAATCATCAGAAAAATGTAAAGTATAACCATAATGAGATATAATCTGACACCTATTAGAATGACTTTTATAAAAAAGATGAAAGATAAGTCTTGGAGAAGATGTAGAGAAAAGGGAATTCTTATATGTTGTTGGTAAGAATGTAAAGCGTTATAGAAAATGGTATTATAGAAAAAGGTATGGAGGTTTCTCAAAACCCAAAGGTAAAACTACCATATAATCCAATAATTCCACTACTAAGCATATATCCAAAGGAGAGGAGTCAGTATGTTGAAGGGTTATCTGCACTTTCATGTTTATTGCAACATTATACACAATAGCCAAGATATGTGAACAATATCAGTGCCCATCAACGGATAAATATAAAAATGTAATATATATACATGGAATACTATTCATCCTTTAAAAATGGGGAAATTTTATCATTTGCAACAACATGGATGAATCTAGAGGACATTATGCTAAGTGAAATAAGCAAGGCACTCAAAGACAAATACTGCATGATCTCACTTGTATGTGGAATCTGCTAAGGTTGAACTCATAGAAGTGGAGAGTAGAATGATGGTTACGAGAGGCTGAGGGGAGGAGGTGGGGAGGGAGGGATTGGGGATTTGCTTATCAAAGACTACAACATTTCAGATAGACAGGAGGAATAGCTTTTGAGATTTATTGCACACCACGGTGACTATAGTCAATAATAATGTATTACATATTTCAAAATAACTAAGACAGTAAATCTCAAATGTCTCACCATAGAAAAGATAGGTAAAGTGATGGAGATGTTAATTGGCTTGATGTAATCATACCACATTATGTGCACATATGAAAACATCACATTGTATCCCATAAATGTATGCAACTATGATTTGTCAATAAAAAAGTTAACCATTAGTGTTTTTACAAGTCCACCTCCCTTTGTAAGTATTAAGGTATTATTGAAATACTGAGCTTTGGAGTCCCATATAGGGTCAGACTCTGGCTTCTCCACTTGTTGGTTGTATGATTTTAGATAAATTGCTGCTTACATATTAGAACATACGTTTCATTATTAAATGAGGGCAAAGGGAGTTTGATAAGGATCAAATGAGATATAATAAAGTCAGCTACTTTTGATGCATTTTTGTTATTTGTTATTTGTTTAGAAATGTGGCAATGATAACACTGCTGAAAAGAACTAGTTAACTATGCATTTGATCCAAATCTAAGGCTTTTCAACCAAAGCAGCTGAAGCTTTTTCAACATTGAGAGTAGACAGAGGAAAAAGAGCTTGTTACTCATATGTTCAGAGTTCAGGATGAAATTAATATATACAATGTGAAGCCTCTTAATACTGTTGAGTGTAAAAGCTACAATAACTTTCAGTCTATACAGCTTGTCCATCTTGACACACGGGGAGCTGCAGCCCTGGAAGATGTTGGCGCTGCATTAGCACTGGAGTGGTACATGTGCTGTGATAGTTCACAATTTAAAGGTGTATTGCAACCACATAAGCCTTGACAATAAGTAACTGCTAACTCAACTCTGCAAGAAAAAGAGGCAATTTACATCTGCTAAGGAGAAAATGACATGGATGTCACTAAGTCAGAGAAATCTTCTCACCTAAGGCATTGGACATTGAACAATTTGTTGGCCAGTGAATTTGTTATCACCTGGTAGGTTCATCTTGCCTGCTGCCCAGAAAAGCGGATACACTGAGAACAGCAGGTTTTTGCAATAGAGAAAGAGTTTAACAAACACAGATCCAGCTAAGTGAAAGGACAGGAGTTCATTGTGACTCAGATTCGCCTCCTTGAAAATTCAGGGGCTAGGGTTTTTAAAGATAATTTGGTGGGCAGGGAGTTAGGGAATGGAGAATGCTGATTGATTGAATCAGGCATGAAGTCACAGGGGTCAAAGCTTATCTTCTTGTGCTGAGTCAGTTCCTGGGTGAGGAGACCAGCGGACCAGATAAGCCAGTTTACCAGCCAGGGTGGCACCAGTTACTCCATCAAAATGTAGTGTGTGAAAAATACCTTGAACTCCAATCTTAGGATTTACAATAGTGATGTTTTCTATAAGAGCAATTGGGGAGATTAGGAATCTTGTGATCTCTGGCTGACTCCTGAGCCATAATTTCTAATCTTGTGGCTAATTTGTTGGTTTTACAAAGGCAGTCTGAACTCCAAGCAAGGAGAGGGTTTGTTTTGGGAAGGGGCTGTTACTATCTTTGTTTCAAAGTTAAACTAAACTAAATTCTTCCCATAGTTAACTCAGCCTACACTCAGGAATGAAAAAAGGCAGCTTAGAGGTTAGAAGCAAGATGGAGTTGGTTAGGTCAGATTTCTTTCACTGTCATAATTTTCCTTTGTCAGATTTTTCTGTCTCAATTTTTGCAAAGGTGGTTTTAAATTTCAGTGCATGTTTGTCTATTGGTTCTTTGGGACTGTTCCCCCCACCTGATAGGTGTGATACAGACATGCTAGGCTTTCAGCATGGAGACCCATGGAGATTTCTGATCCAAGGGGAGAGTCTAATTGAATTTCGTCCCAGAATATAAGGGTGGAATACATCTTCACGGTCAGTTCAATTCTCACCTCGAATCTTCTGTTGACCTCAGTTGCATCTCAGCAGCAGAATCACCACACACACACAAAATCATATTTATAGATTCTCTGGCAGGAAATCTCCTCTTTGAGGCCTATAATTGTTTTATTTTTCTTCACCCAGAATAGGCCACTCAAATCAGTCCACACATGCTGCATGTCCAGATCATCTCCACGCCTCATTGTACTCTACCACCACAATGTTTACTCATCAGCACCTGCTTCTCTGAGTGTCAGTAACACTTGTTTTGCTCAAAGTAGTTCCCTATCAGCCTTTTATCAACTAATCTCCAATCCCCCATTAATAATTCATTGGGA
Organism: Plecturocebus donacophilus; assembly: GCA_004027715.1. Lineage (NCBI taxonomy): Eukaryota > Metazoa > Chordata > Mammalia > Primates > Pitheciidae > Plecturocebus > Plecturocebus donacophilus. The sequence continues at coordinate 89,367 of PVKP010002052.1, forward strand.
AAAGGCTGGAGATGGTATTCTCCATGGTGTGACAAATGTGCCAGCGATTTTATTTGAAATACAGCAATGGAGCGTCTACCTTTGCAATCAATGATTTTTCTTCCTTCCTTAGATGATGATAATTTTTTACTATAAGTAGTGTTCAACAAACTCGATAATGGTCCTTGGTGATTTTCTATAACAGCAGCCATATGGAACTGTAATTTCAAAGTCCCTCTGATCTCATTCAGTTTTACGCTGTTGGATTAAATGGCGAAGTTGTCTTTGTACCATCTGCAAGATTTCTTCTCTTCTGACCACTCTTACTTTGCACTCAGTGATCTAGTGAATCATTCTGTACATTTATCGCTAGTATTAAATTTCTAACTTAAAGGACGCTGTTCAACATAATTTATTTTGTTACCTCCAGTTTTGATGAGATGGTAGTAAAATGGATTCCCAAGTGTCAAGAGCTATAAAGGAGGGTCAACATGGGAGAAAGTTTGACTTAAAAAAGAATCCCACATATTCCTTAGGGTTCTGACTAATAAAAACATCTCATAGTGTCCTAAAACACACTGATTTCTGTTTTCTCTTTTTCTTCATCAATACAACTTAGTTGAGAGTAATATGCCTCCTAAAGAGGTTTAGGACAAAGAGCATTGTTGTAGATAGCAAAATTTAGAAACAATTCAAATATCTATCTATAGAGGAAAGGTTAAATATAGATAGTGGTCTAATAATAAATACATGTTGTCTTTTTCCCAGTTTCTGGCACAGAGCTCCTAAAACCCTTAGAATTTCCTGAGTAATATCAGTGTCTTTTGTTATTCATAAGACACCACTGTTTATTTTTATTTATTTACTTTTTTACATGGAGTCTTGCTCTTTTGCCCAGGCTGGGGTGCAATGGCACAATCTCGGCTCACGGCAATATCCACCTTCCGGGTGCAAGCTATTCTCCTTCTTCGGCTCCCAAGTACCTAGGATTACAGGCGCACACCACCATGCCCAGCTAATTTTTTATATTTTTAGTAGAGGCGGAGTTTCACCATGTTGGCCAGGCTGGTCTGGAACTCCTGACCTCAGGTGATCCACTCACCTTGACCTCCCAAAGTTCTAAGATTACAAGCATGAACCACCATGCCCAGGAGGAACCCCTTTTGATTACCATAGAATTTATGCTAATGAGATGACTTAGGATGAGGCCCCTAAACAGCCTCAGGATTGGCATCCCCACCTCCAGGAAGGGACAGAGCTGCAGGAGATTAAACTCTAAAAATGTTATTAAACTTCTTGATTAAACTAATCAAGAAGATATATATAGCAGAAATGCTTAGGAATATCTGAAGAATTTGACAGAACCACGTTAGTATTGGAAGACTTTGGTACAGCTCCTTTGGAATTTACAGATCAATTAAACAAAGCATTAAAAGGATATAAATGAGAAGAGTAACATAATTAACAACCTTGAAATACATCTGATACCCTATGAATAGGGAATACTCATTCTTGCTTTTCTTTTCTGCTTATACCCAAAAACCATTTATAAAAATTGACCCTTTATTCAATTACAAACAAATAAAAAATAAACCTTAATTAATTATTCAAACCATAAGCTTTTTAGGCCACATTTTCAGAACACAGTGCAGTAAAAACACAAATTAATCAAATCACAACCTCCCCCTACTGTCCCCTTAAAATTCCCTACTTAGAAATTTTTTAAAAATACTATCCTTAAAGTAAATTTTTTTTTGTTCAAAAGGAAAATTGTAACTGAAATCAAAACTTGTTTGGGATTAATGACACATAAGCTCTTAGTTTCACCACCTTCAGAATGATCTTTCGGAGGTAGAATCAGAATTTTTGCCTTCCTGCGTAAAACACCTTAGTGGATTTCTGCAGCAACCAGCATAAGGAGCCACTGTCATTAAGGACCTCTATGGCTTGCTCCCACCTGGCCCTCCAACCTCCTCACTCATCTCTCTCCCCTCTATCAGTCCCCTTCAACCACATCACCTTTTTTTCATCCGGCAGAGTGCCAACGTGGTTCTGGCTAACCCTTTCCCCTGCCTGTACATCATTGCTTCGGACCAGTGCTATGCAGCAGAACTTCCTGTGGAGATGGGAATGCTCCGTGCCTGGGACATCCCACATACCAGCCCCTCTCTATTCAGAGGCTGCAGAGCACCTGAATGTGACTGTGACAACTGAGGAACTGAGTTTTAAGTTTAATTTGAATGTATACAATTTAATCAATTCAGTTTGGTTATCTAGCTGCTACCACTTTGGATAGCGCAGCTATAAACCTTTGCCTGGATGTTTCCTTTCATTTATAATTCAACATAAATGAAAGCTATTTTAAAAAGCTTTGTTGAATCACCTGCCTGAAGCAGGTTCCCAAGTCACTCTCAATCCATTACCTATTTTGTTTTCTTCATTGCACTTATTGCACATGTTTATTGTCTTCCTCTCATTTACTGTGGAATGGAAGCTCTTTCAGGGTAAGAAACTTCTTTCTCTCATTGTTGTATTTTAAAGGTAAATAATAGATGTTCAATGATTAAGTATTGGCTGACTAATTGACTCATGGGATAAAGTTAATTCATAGAAAAATTCAAACTTTAAATGTCTTTATAATTAGAAAACTTTAAGAATAAACTGCTCAGTATTCAACTTGAGAAATCAGAGGAAACACAAAGTAAGTAGTTCCTCCCCCGACCAAAAAAAAAAATAAGTTTGAGGAGAGAATCAATAAGACCAGTAGTCGATTAATATACGGGTGGTATGGTAGTCAATTAATATATAGATGGTATAGTAATATACAGTAGAATAGTAGAAATTCATGACATTCTTGATCTTGAGTGGAGGCTGAGGCTGAAAATATTGTTTTAACTTAGGTCAATCTATGGATGGATCACTTCTGGTTTATTTACATGGGCTTCTAGGGTTCTTGTGAGGCTCCCCCTACGGTCATGGCACAGGCTATGCTTCTCCAGCCTATCCACAGATGCCCCATCAGAAGAGATCCAGATCTCTGGGCTGGGGGAACTCTGGTTCCCATCTGTGTGACATGACTACGTCCTTTAGCCCTTCACCTGTCCACACTACCTAGCAGGAGCTGAGCTTACACTCTGAATGTGAGTTCTGTCTGGTTACTGGGAAACATCAAAACTTCCATAAAAGATGGCTTTGGGGAATCCATGATAACCTATCTGAAACATAATGGGATCTGAGCATCTTTCAATTTTCTTCTAGTTCATAGGTCATCTTTACAACAGGAAAGCTTCTCTAAATACAGGCCAAAAGTCACTTCACTCGTTCATTCAGCAAATAGTTTTTAAGTTCCTGCATTGTACCAGGTGCCGTGCTAGTTACTGGCATGGGAAGAATTGTGGTAATTTATAAAGTATTCCATGATTTACAAAACACTGTTGTGAGTAAGTAGTATCTTAGGACAAGTATTCTAGTCAATTAACAGATTCTAATTATTTGTTACTTTATTCATTTGCCAAACAGCAGAAGACATTATTCCTACTTTTGACAAACCAAAGAAGCTAATAGCCTATTGAAAATAGAAGATTAACATTCTAACTGTAATTCAACAGATTATATAGTGTGGTGGAAAGATCATGACTTCAAGGGATACACTTTTCTGTGATAGATTCCAGCCCCTCCACTTCCCAGCTGTGAGGCCTTGAACAGATTTCTGGAGTGTGGTCTTTCTAAGCCTCTGTTTTCTTTCTCTACAAAACAAGAAAAATATCTTCCTTGTAGGATTATTGAATTTGGAGGAAAAGCATAGCTCTTAGCACAGGCTCTGATACACTATCTACTATTGTGGTTTTTGAGGGCTCTCAAAAACTGTAGCTCTTATTAGTGTAACCACAATAGTAGGTAGTGAAAAAATGCATATTAAAATAAGCATAAAGCTTTGGAGGACTGAGGAGATAACACCAGCTGAGTGGTTGCAGATGAGGTAGAATTTTTCACCTACCAGACTGGCAAATATAAAACCTTTTGATAATACTCATTTTTTGTAAAGGTTGTAGGTAAATAGTGCTTACAAATAATCTTGGTGGAATGTAAAATAGTACGACTTCTTTTAAAGACCATTTGACCATGTCTGACAAATAAAAATGTATTTATCTTTTTCCTTAGCAATTCTTCTAGAAATTTGCTGAACTTGTTAATGTATAAAAAATCATGTACAAGGATGATTTATAACGACATGCATAGGGAACTGATTAGATAAGCTATGGTATCTTAGATAACGAGATTCCAAGTGGCCATTAAAAAGACTGAAGTAGATCTATATATACAGTTAAGAAATGCTCTGCAAAATAGATTATTGAATGAAAATTGAAAGTTGCAGAACTATGTGTATGGTATGCTTCCATTGTTAAAAACATGTACAAATGGACATGCATACAAAAATCTCTGGAAGGATATGCAAGATATTATTAACTCTAGTTTACTCTAAACAACACTGGGTATATATGAGAATGAGAATGAGGAGAAAACTCTTTTCATTGTTCATTATTTCATACTATTTGAAGTAGTAGAATTTATACCTATTTTTTTAAAGTAAATAAATATTATGAAAACAAGTTGAATCTATACAATGTCTATTACGGGAGATCAGAGAAAAGAGTGATTAGAGAGGTGTTCCTAAGTTTCAAACAGAGTCCATCCAGGGAAAATGAATCCATACCAGGTTACCAAATAAAGAGAATTTATTTTGGGGGACTCATTACAAAGATATGGCTGTGTTGGAAGCCTGGGGAGCCAAACAAGATTAGTGAGGCAGCCCAGAGATCAGTGACGGCAAAACTATCACTAGAGCCCAGAAGCTAGAGTTGACCGTGAAGGAGGGAAGTCACTCCTCAGAGATGCCACTCTTCAGAGATGTCTTCTGGATCTCACCTCTTAATGGATGAATCCATCTGGAAGCCAGTTAACAAGAGCATCTGGGAAGTGGAGTTTGCAGGGATGAGCTTCCTGCATATGGAGCAGAACAGAAGAAAGGTGGCAATGAATCCAAAGGCAAAAGGTAAATGACTGGCATGTTCTATGATGCTTGGTAGTCCTCTGCAAAGGTAAACATGGAATGGAGCTTTCAACAGTCAAGGATGTTTAGAGTAAGTTATAAGGAGATGAGAATGCCAGAGATGAAGATGAGCATGAAGCTTTAAGAATTGAGGAAGCCATCCCAGATGGAGTAGCTGGAGATGAGATTGATTTGGAAAGGTGGATCCGCATCGAGGTGGTTTGGAAAACCATGAATTTATGGAGAATCACAGTGAAATAACAGTGTTTTAGGCAAACTAGAAGGGCATCTCTGTAGAGGACAGATGGAAAAGGGCCAAAGTTGAAGTTGGGGCTGTCTTTAGAAAGGTACTTCCTAACAATTGTACCCAATTAATATTGGATTTAGAAAGCCTGAACAAAATCAATCTGATCTAATGTGTTTTATTTCTCTTTTAAAATTTAGAAACAGAAGAACCTTCATGCTCACAGAGCATTATATTTCCCAAAAAGAAATTCATATCTTTTTTTTTTTAATTTTCTAAGGTAATTTTTCTTTGATAGGTCACAGGAATATGGGCTGTGCTACCAATTCATAGCAAAGAAAAAAAAAGTTTGGAGGCTGCATTCTGGATAATCGTGGTCAAAACATTCCTTTTGAACTATTCCAATAATTTAGTATGAGGTCAGTGTTTTTCTGAATTAGTCATATAATCTCTTCAGTTTTTCACTTTATTTTTTAGAAACAGTTCTAGCTTCCAGACCCAGGGTCCTACCTGCGTTCTTTATTGAGGTCATCTTTGTTTTGTCTGCCTCACACCCTGTCTTCTTCTGAGGATGCCGCCTTCTTCCTTGGGTGATAACTGTGTGGTCTCAGTTTTCTGCTCCTAAGGCCACATGTGTGAGCCCACACCCATACCAATTACAGTCCCTTCCTCAAATATTTTTGAGCTGAAGCTGGGCAGAGATGTGGTTTCCCAATGTGCAATGAGACTGAATTTCACCCATGTTGTTTACCATGGATCAGAGAGAATGAAACTCACGTGTTAAAAGAGGCAGAGGAAGAAAACAAAAATGAGAGGCCTCGTCCCTGGCTCCAGTTGTTGGTAGGACCTGGCTGCATCTCTGATCTTACCACAGTTATGTGAACCAATACTTTCTACTTTTTGAGCAAGATGATTTGAATTGGGTTTCTGTCACTTGCAATCATAAGAACCTTGTCATATATAACCCTGCAAGTATATACAAACTTTTGGGGTTAGTGGGTCTATTGCTTTCATCAGATTCTTACAGGGGTCAGGGACCCAAGGGAGGTTAAGATTTTTTTCTTCTAGACACTCTGGTGGGCTGTTAGCTTTTTTTGTGGTCCTTGAGCTCTTCATCCAGAGATCAGCCAACTGTAAATTTAAAATAAAATCCTAAGCCTCCACTGATTGAACGAACCCCTCTTTTTGCCAAGGAAACCCCAGAAGAACCTTAAAAATTGACTTTCCAGCCATGACGGGACTGGAAGTCAGATGTATCTTGTTATACCCCCTCTCTTTTGCAGACAGAACAACTGACCAGCATTAATATTAACACGGAGATCATAAGACTGACAGAACAGACTCTTTATGGTAATGAGGTAGCAAATTACAAATGTTACCTAAGGCCATGGCAGGCAAGGGTTAAGTCATGCACCCCTATCCTTAAAAAGGAAACTATGTTCTAACTGATACAAGGTTTTTCTTTTTCTCTAAAAGCTAAATAAGCACTGGCTCTGAGATAAGCCATATTAAAACAATTTGCAGCTCATCAGATGCTGACTGACCCCAGCCCGTGTTCCACCAGCCGTAACTACAGCTTTTATGGGACAAGAGACTGATTTCCGTCACTTTCTCCAGATAAGAAGACCACTGGTTCTGGCCTGTTTACAGAGATTGTGCTCTGGCGTGCCTTCATGTCCTGGAAAGACCTTTTGACATACAGGGCCTAATTGTAATACATTTAAATCTTAAGTCTCCACTCTAAAGCAAACATGGGCCGTATGTTACATGCATGCTTGTTTAATATGCACGTGTTAGGACTGCTTCATGAATATTCATAGCTCCTCCCATAATCTGTTGAATATGTATGTTTAGCCAACCTCTTCCTCACAAAGCTCCCACCCAACCCCTCTTCCTTTGAAGTGCCAGACTCTGGGCTCTCGGCCAAAGGCTGGCTTCCCAGACTGTGGGATGGCCACCTTGCAGGCTGTAACCCTTTATAAAAAATAAAGTCTCTTTCTCACCTTTTCTCCTTTTCATTTTTGTTGCCCAGGCTGGAGTGCAATGCCGCAATCTCGGCTCATTGCAATCTCTGCCTCCCGGTTCAAGCTATTCTCCTGCCTCAGTCTTTTGAGTACCTGAGATTATAGGTGCCCACCACCACGCCTGGCTAATTTTTTATATTTTTAGTACAGATGGGGTTTCACCATGTTGGCCAGTCTGGTCTTGAACTCCTGACCTCAGGTGATCTGCCTGCCTTGGCCTCCCAAAGTGCTGAGATTTCAGGCACCATACACTGTGCCTGACTGAATTGTGTGTGTGTGTGTGTGTGTGTGTATGTTTGTGTTCGTTTTAAATTAACACTACTAACCTATGGTATACACCAAATCCAGAGATCATCATTTGGGTGGAATGGAGAGACCGTTCTGGAAGGGGCCTCTTCCTGGAAGAAAGAGCTTTGAGGAGTGTGAGGAGGACTCTGTTGGTTGGCAATGAGGGTGGATGGATTGTATGAAAGGTTTTCATTACTACAAAGAGTCTGTTCTGTCAGTATTATGATCTCTGTGTTAACATTAGTGCTGGTCAGTTGTTCTGTCTACAAAAGAGAGGGGTATAACAAGACACATCTGACCTCCAATCTCATTATTGCTGGAAAGTCAAATTTTAAGGTTCTTCTGGGAACACTGGGAATCCACTAGAGCATGGATTCTGGAACTAGGTTGTTTGGAGTTGAATCTCAGCTCTTCTTCCAACTAACTTTGTAACCTTATATTAGTTACTTAACTTTTCTGTGCTTTAGTTCTCCTGTCTGCAAAATAAGGAAGCATATAACCATCAAGCACCCCAGGTTGCCCTCTTGCCAGCTAAAGAACAGACAGAAAGACCAAGACTCTTTCCCAGTAGTCCCAGTAAAAGACCCAGAAATTAGTTTGATTGGCCAGCCATGGGTCATGTGCCCATTTACGAGCCAATCAGAAGGGTGGTACAGTCTAATTGGTTAGCTCTGAGTCATGTGACCGTCTATGGACTTTGGAGAGGGGCTCATTATAAGCTGCATAATTTGAAAATGGGGCAGGAACTGTTCTCCAAAGGAAATCAGGCATCTGTGAGCAACATCAAGGAAAACGGACATGGGGCAGACACAAACAGTGGTTATTTACTAATGGCTCCACTGTGGTGGACTGTGAGCCTCCTGAGGGTGAAGGCCATGCTCGGCTTTTCTGAGCACAGTCTTAGGATTTGTGAGCCTGCAGTAAGTACTCAGTAAATGACTTTTGCTTCACCCTGGCTAGTCCCAAGCCTAGGTCACATTGAAAACTTCTTGACTGTAAATGCTATGATTCCATCTTACTTTTTAAGCAGAAAAGTCTGGAGCAATACTTGTGGCCAGAAATATAACATACACACTTTCAAAAACTCTTTTCTGACTTTGCTCAAAGTTGCAAATGACATTTCAATAGCTTCAGATGAAGCAGCAGACCTCAAAAATGTCTTTGGAAACTCTCAGTTGGGGATAAGGGTCTTTAAAACATATGAGCGACTACCCAGGCTCAGTGGTGTTACTTTAAATGGGCTCTCATGTGGACACCATGGAGAGCTCTGACCTGCCTTCAGAGTCTGGTGAGCGCTAAGTGTCGCTGGGGATGTTTGTGGGGACCTTATCACAGTAGATTTATGGCCGGCTTGGGAAGGAGGCCTCCCAGGATGCAGTTGGGTGTTTCTCCTCAGCTAACATGCTGTGGAGATGAAGTGTTTGCCTGCCTGTAAATCTGCTCAGCCCAAATGCCGAGACAGTTCTTTAAAGGCAAGGATAATCTGACCAATATAAAAACGCAGATGGAGCCCGCTTTGTTAAATGTCACAAAACAAGGGAATTAGGATAATAACGAGAACGAGGAGAAAACCTCCCTTTGTCTTCTTGCCAGCAGCTCAGAGGCCTTTCCAAAGGGGAAGTGCTGCTGGGTAGGCTCAGGAAGGGGGATTAGGTGACCAGATGCCTCCGATCCCACCATGAGAGGTGAATCTGCGGTAACCAGCCTTTAGAAGTTTTGGTCTCTTTTGTAAGGTAGAAGAATAGCACTGGGAGAAAACACATTTTAGGATCCTAACGGGTGTTCTTTTGTTGGACCAAAGAGAGAGAGAAAGGAAGGGAAAGAAAAGGGGAAGCGGGGAGAGAGAGAGAAAAAAAACATGTGTATTGTGTCTGGCACTAAGCAGATGATGACCTTATCATCTGTTGTTAGTAACAAAAGGAAGATCTGGAGAAGGCGGTACCTCCTGGAGCAGCTTGTCACCATGAGGGAGTGGGAGCTAATCAGTGCACATGTGGCTTTGAAACGCAGGGATAGCTGGTGGAGCAAGAGGAAGTGAAGGAAACTGTTGGGGCCAAGGAAAGACTTCCCTTCATCCTCTAAAGTTTTGCTGAAAAATCACTAAAAGGCAGGTTAATAGGGGAAAAGGCACACAAATTTACTTGATCATACTTTTATGCGACACAGGAGCCTTCAGAATGATGACCCAAAGATACAGGGGAAATTGTCCATTTTTATGATTAGGTTCAACAAAGTACTAGCAGCCATGTAAAAATATGATTGGACAAAGATGGTCTGATCTAACACTCATAGACTGCGTTATGAATCTATTTCACTGTGGCCAACTTTTTTTTTTTTTTGAGATGGAGTCTCGCTCTGTCTCCCAGGCTGGAGTGCAGTGGCGTGATCTTGGCTCACTGCAACCTCCACCTCCCAGGTTCAGGTGATTCTCCTGCCTCAGCCCTCCAAGTAGTGGGGATTACAGACGTGTACCACCACACCTGGCTAGCTTTTGTATTTGTATTTTTGTATTTTTCTCCATTTTTCATGCTCTGATGGCGTGAGCCATCGCGCCAGACAGCTTTTTTTTTTTTGCACAGAAAAGGCCGAGAGAAAGTTAGAGTAATATTTTAATTATCTTAATATTTGATTTTTTTGGCTGGCTTTAGGGAAAAGGGGTTGTAGTTTCTATGACCTGCCTTGGAGAAGAGAAATTCTAGTTTCTATGGGTAGCCTTGGGAGAATGCGACTGGGAGACAGGAAGGCAGGAGAATGAGAAAAACTTTAGCTTCTGAGACCTTCATTTTGGGATATTGTTTTCTGAGTCCCAGCAGCATGATAGTGAATGCCTTCTGTTACATCCTCCCAGCACCATCGATGCTTCCGCTGAAAATTTCTTCAGCTCCTTCCTTTACTCAGATTGTTCCCATGGGATCTGTCATGATCTTCCATGCCCCTTGATTGGTCAGAGGTGAGCAGTTGACTTAAGCTGGGCCAATGGTAGAATCTTTACTATCCTGGCCATAACCGATTGGTCCAGGTATGCACCTCTGATCCACGTGACTCAGTAAGCCCCTTCCCTAGGAATTTACATTGGAACCAAAGACCTTGTCAATCCAGTGTCTCTCTGGTGGATGAAGTTAATATGAAACTGCTGCCAGCCACATTCTCTGCCTTACGGAAAGCCCCTCTGCAGAGGGAGGGAGGTGGAGCTGATGTGTAGAAAGAAGTAGGGGCAAAGGATGGGGGAAGGAGTTTGATGGTATTTAAGGCCTGGACTCCATTAGTTCCTGAGGCCTGTCAGTGCCTTTCTTGTGGTTGACTGCAACCCTTCCTTGGATTTTCTTATACCTTTATTGCTTTCGCAGTTTCCAGTGCTTCTGTTACTTATGACTCAAAGATCCCTAACAGTATAGGCACTTAACATGATCATCCTAAGACAGAAAGTAGAGGGTGGTTGCCAGGGGTTAGAGAAGGGGAATGGGGACTGCTGTTCAATGGGACTAGAATTTCAGTTTTGCAAGAAGAGCTCTGGAGATTGTTTGCACAGCAGTGTGAATGCACCTGACACCACAGAACTGTACACTTACAAATGGTTAAGATGGTACATTTTATATTACGTGTATGTTACTCCGATATTTAAAAATGCTCCTGAGAAGAACAAAACAAAAACACTTCCTCCCAAATCTCTGAATCAAAGGTCAGCTTTGCTGCGAGTTCACCGCCAATTATTTTCTTGACAACAGCTTTGTGTCTGAGCCTGACATCACCTTTGTGTCTAACCCCAGTCTGACTCTCCCCTGCCCTTGTAGGTTCCATTGTTAGTTGTCCCTGCCTTGTGTGACCTCATTTTAATAGCGTGGAGTCTCTGTGACCTCATTTTAATAGTGTGGAGTCTCTTAGGCCAAGCTGTAACAAGCAACCCAGAAAATAAATTGGCTCCATCAGAAACAGACTCATTCAGTTCCCTCCAAAGTCATGTATAAATAATGTGGGGTCCTCAGCTCTGTTGCCAACCAGCTCAGATAACTAGCAGGTGCCTGAGCAGATGCACATGTGTGAAAGGGAGGTCTTCGGTCTGGATATGAGTCCCACTAAGAGCAAGAGAAAGAGGCTTTGATCACAGCTCAATTTTAACATCCTTTTGTGTAGCTGAAATTGGGGGGAGTGGCTTTTAATAGACACAATCTGGTCCTGATCCATGAAATGCATTCTCTCCCAGCGGCAGACTCCTCAGCAAGTTGGCTGCATGAAGATGATGAAGGCGATAGGATAGCACATCTTCCTGCTTTGGGGAGCTTTTCACCAACAGCTGAGCCAGAGGCAAAGCAATGAACAAAGACAGGATTTCAATAAAGAAAACTCAAGAGCTGAATTGTGTTGAAAAGACTTCGCAAAACCAAATCCCTAGCTTTGTCCTCCAGATCTCAAAATATTTTGAATTTGTGTGTATAATATTCTTATCCACAAACTGACAAATCCTTTGCTTTTCCAAATATGCTATTAAAAATATACAAATCTTCAAAACTCATTTAAAGGGAATTGACTTGTAGAGGTGGAACTCTCCCAAAAGCAGTGAATAGGAAGGGATTTTTATAACATATTGTGGGGAAGGGAGTTTGAGTTTTAAAAGACATGGAAGAAGCAATGGGGAGGAGGGCACGAGAGCAGCCTGCTGAAACACATTTCTTTTTCTAAGCTAAATGCAGAGGCGTTTTAAAGTGCAAAGTGTAAATTTTTTTAAAGTCCTTTGGCTTTAAATATATGCATGTGGATATCTGTGAGAATGCCCTGACAAGCCAACTCCTCTGCCTGTGCCTCGTATTCACATTCTGGGCAGCAGCAAAATGATTTGATTTTACCCAATACAAGAAGCTACTAATAAAAATGGAATTGAAATAAATTACCATCATGAGAATGCTAGCTGCTGGACTTTGAGGGAAGGCAAGATTCATGAAACTGTGCAGCATGAAAAAAAAATTACAGTTTGGACACTGTGGCTCATGTCTGTAATCCTAACACCTTGTGAGGTTGAGGAGGGTGGATTGCCTGAGATCAGGAGTTCAAGACCAGCCTGGACAACATGGTGAAACCCCATGTCTACTAAAATACAAAAAAAATAGCTGGGTGTGACAGCGTGCACCTATAATCTCAGCTACTTGGGAGGCTGAGACAAGAGAATCACTTGAACCCAGGAAGCGGAGGTTGCAGTGAGCTGAGAATGCAGCACTGCACTCCAGCCTGGGTAACAGAGCAAAATTCCATCTCAAAAAAAAAAAAAAATTATAGTGGGTCCCTTCTGAACATCCTGATTGGGAAGCTATGGTAAAACTGCCAGCTCTCTCTGGTGGAGCCAACTGTCTGCTGGTGTCAGCTGTGCTTAGCACTTGGTGCTGCTTGGATCCAGATGAGCCCCTACTCTACTCTTGCTTTTCATGTCATTTTCTTCTATTTCAAAAGACACACACAGGCGCTGGAGTGTATCTGTAACTACCTCCAAGAAAAGGGGATCCACCTTTTCAAGATGGCCAATAGCTCCAAAAGAAGTTGTTTAGGGCTCAGAAAAATGGACAGAAATATATATTATATCTTCACAAACTCTTTAGAAATGTATTTGGACAAAGTTATGAAATAGACAAGGTCAAATTCCATTGGCATCACCCTGCCGTGATCACCTTGGTGTGTTTTCCTGCAGCTTACTCTCACACCCTGTGAGCTATGGACCTCCTCAACCTCTTTTCTAGTCTGCAGATCCCTCTCCTTTCTAGGGAATAAGGGGTGATAATGGTACAGTCACCAGATAACGAACCTCACTTGGTGGCCTTTCAAAGGAAGAAATCTCTAATTTAATTAGAACATACATTTTTTGAAAGTTCTTGCAGTCCAGTTGGCCATACTGGTAGGTATTGAAACCACACCAGAAATCCAGTGAGAGAGGGAGATTGGAGGAGTTGGGAGTCATGGCACTGTCTCTGTCCATGGGCTGCTGTTGGGTTTCAGTCTTGGTATTTGACTAACTTCTTTTTCTCCAGAATATACCAGTGTACTTTTTTGCTCATGGGTTTGCCAAAAACAAAAGTAACTGCTTGATATTTAAATAAGGTAATCATTATTACTATATTAGTCTGTCCTTGCATTGCTATAAAGAAGTACCTGAGACTGGGTAATTTATAAAGAAAAGAGGTTTAATTGGCTTATAGTTCCACAGGCTGTACAGGAAACATAATGCTGGTATCTGCTTAGCTTCTGGAGAGGCCTCAGGAAGCTTACAGTCATGCCGGAAGGCAAAGAGGGAGCAAGCACATGTTACATGGCAGGAGCAGGAGCAAGAGAAAGAGAGGGAGGAGGTGCCACACACTTTTAAACAACCAGATCTCAGGAGAACTCTCACTATCGTGAGAACAACAACAAGCGCATGGTGGTAAAGCATTCATGAGAAATCCACCCCCATGATCCAATTATCTCCTGTTGGGCCCTACCTCCAAACATTGGAGATTAAAAATTGACATGAGATTTGGTGGAGACATGGTTCCAAACCATGTCAACTAACTTTAACCAAAATTACAGTACTGCAGCAAAAATAGTATGCCCATCAACCAAGATGGCGCCCAGCTTGTGGGGGTCTCACTGCTCTCTTCCCTCTTTACATTTCCTAACGTTACCCATGTGGCCCAGGTGTGTGTGGAGCCAGCCAGCCTAGCAGAATGCGACTGAGGAAGAGGCATTTTGGTCCTGTCATTTTGGTGCCAAAGAGACATCCACATCTGTATCACTAGCCCTGACAATTCCCTTTTTAGGGAGTTTGATTTTATATGACAAACTGTAAAGCTGTCATCCAGAATGAGCCCTGATCATTCATTCATTCGTCAGATTAAGCATGTGTGATGATGGTTCTTTCAATCACTAGTTCCAAGAAGTCAGCTCTTATGGTTTTCAGGTAGCTAGGAAGGTCCAGGATTGCACCAAGCACACATACTCACTTACATATGCACATACAGAAGCATGGACACACAAACACACTTGATGGCATCTAGCTGCTATTGCTACAGTATTTGGTATAACAAAAAGCTTCGGAGAAGAGCAGGTTGTTAAATTTAACAAACAAACAAACAAAACCACATATTCAGTGAATTACATATCTGCTGTATCTAAGATACTTTTCCAGTATTTCTCTGAACCCAGGTCCAGGTCTACTTTTTTTGGTTAAACAAGCAGAATAGATGTGCTAACTTAGGCCCTGAGGGGGGGTCACATGCTGGGCTCGTGTGTATGCATTGTACATGAGTCCTAAGCCTTCTAAACAGACTTCATGGGCTACTAGAAGCACATAAAGTAAATTTTAGCTCAATGCCATTAAGTGTGTTTGTGTGTGCATGCTTATGTGTGTGCATATGTGCATATGCATGCCTGGTTTTATATGTTGGGAAGACTCTAAAAACTGATGAAGTCCAGGCACGGTGGCTTACGCCTATAATTCCAGCAGTTTGGGGGCCTGAGATGGGAAAATTGCTTGAGCCCAGGAGTTTGAAACCAGCCTAGGCAAAAAAGTGAGACTCCATCTCTACGAAAAACTAAAACTAGCTGGGCCTGGTGGCACGTGACTGTGGTCTCAGCTACACATGAAGCTGAGAGAGGAGGACCACTTGAGCTCAAGAGGTCAAAGCTGTAATGAGTCATATTTGTGCCACTGCACTCCAACTTGGGCGACAGAGTGAGATCCTGTCTCAAACAACAACAACAACAACAAAACCCAATGCGAAACAGATCGAACACAGCATGGAGATGTCCTAGTCCCCGGCAATGCTGAGTCACTTACTGTTCCCCAAAAGGGGCCAAGGCGTTCCACACTTCTGTTTTTGCAGCCATGTCTGGACTACCGGGAATGCCTTCTCCTGTTCATGATTCAAGGCTGAGCTCAGGCATCCCTTTCAAATCTGTCCCCTACAGTATCAGGCAGTTCACTGTACCTTGCATCCTTCTCTGCTAGAACATCAAGCTTTGTAAACAGTGTTTATTTATTGTTTTCTCTTCTTTGTTGGCTCAGTGAGAACAGGGAGCACGCCAGACAAAAGAGCTTCCTGTGGCTACAAGCCTGCACCAGTGGGGCATGAAGGCACTCGGCTGTGGGGCAAACATTAATGCAGGGTGGTTATTGGCACCCATTAATGCCCCCAGGCACCCGTCGAATGCCCTTTGTGTGCATTGGACATTTGATTGTAATATAACAAGTGACCACAATCTTTCTGACATCTTAGAAGAGTTTCTGAAGGCTTCAAAGCAAAATCTCAAACCAAGGGAGACAGTCCGTTTACTTCTGGTTTCATTTGAAGGATATTCTGATGTTCCAGAAGAGTTTTTGAAAATGAACGGATTCCATTTCAGGTATGATTGACTTTCTGCATGCCATTTGCTTACAAAACAGAAGATTTTAATTTTTCAGCTCATCTTGGTTCCTGCCATCCCTCTGTTTACTTGTCTGGCTAATGTTTATCACGCATCTGAACTTCAACCCCTAAATTATTTCATGCACCTGAACATGACACCAAAATCTTTAATCAGACAATGTGCTGTAATGTGGGATTTAGAAATTTTGGAAATAAGGTCTCTGTATTAACCATATGTGGCAACCCTTGCCCCCAACTTAATTTTTCCTTTAACAAGCCCTGGGACCCCACTCATGGAGTGACCAGAAAGCTGCAAGCTCTGTCCTCTTCATGCAGTGAGAAAGGCAAAATATGGTGGGCTCTGACAAAGAAAGAGGAAGCGGGCAACAGTCACTGAGAGTTTATTACATGCTTGACACAAGGAAGGCGAGAAGAAAGCAAAGCACTGTCCTCCAGCAACCGACTCTAACCTGACTGGAGGGAGATGGGTACAGAAAACAGAAGACAGCTCATTTCCTCTCAAGCATCTCCGAAACTCCTTCTATAGGATAGGGGCTGAGGGAGCCCCTGAAAATGTAGATGAAAAGATTCAGTCCCTGTCCTCAAAGGGCTCAAGGTCTAAGGGGCATATACACATAACTCGCCACAAAACAGGATATTTAGGCTGTGGCCATGGGGATTTGGGGTTCCCAGTGAAGTAAATCCTGGGCCCATGGGAGGTCAGGGTAGCCTTTCAGAAGGGATGACGTGAGGAACTGGGGCAGTTAACTACTATTGAGACAACGGTCTGATTATATTGAGTTCTGACATGGAACAAACAGAATCAAAAGTGAGTTAGAAAGAGGGAGGAGTTTGAAGATTTACCACCCCCATTCATTTCTCGGATACATCTCAAACCAAAATGGCTCTGAATGGAAACATAGCAACATAAAGGATTTTCTTTGTTGCCTTCTTTCCTCTTCACTTACTCAAGTACTTAGTACTTAGAATCCTCAGTACTTAGAATCCTGCCTAGAACTTCTCAAGTCCCAGTTTCTAGGTAGGATTCTAAGTACTGAAGATATAGAAGTGCATAAGAGGTGCACAAGATGACATTGCTGCTTTCAAGGAGATTATTTAAAAATTTATTTTATTTTTTGAGACAAGGTGTTCTGTCACCCAGGCTGGAGTGCAGTGCGTAATCATAGCTCACTGCAGCCTTGAACTACTGGGCTGAAGCCATCCTCCCACCTCAGCCTCCTGAATAACTGGGACTATGGGTATGTGCCACCATACTCAACTAATTTATTATTATTATTATTATTTTTATTTTTTATTTTTACCAGGAACAGGGTCTCATTATGTTGCCCAGGCTGGTTTCAAACTCAAGTGATCCTCCTGCCTTGGCCTCCCAAAGTGTTAGAATTACAAGTGTGAGCCACTGTACCTGGCCTCAAGGAGCTTTTATTATGGTAGGGAAGCACATAAATAAGATTATACCAGATTCTGAAAATGTATACCTGTTGAAGGCATAAAGTGATTGGGAGGAGCTTCTTAACACATTCTGATCAGGTAAGTCCCCTGGAAAAGGTGATATTTGAGCAGAGACTTAAAGACTGAGCTGGGCGCAGTGGTGCATGCCTATAGTCCCAGCTACTCAGGAGGCTGAGGTGGGAGGATCGCTTGAGCCCAGGAGTTCTGGGCTGTAGTGCGCTATGCCGATCAGGTGTCCTCACTAAGTTCGGCATCAATATGGTGACCTCCCGGGAGTGGGGGACCACGAGGCTGCCTAAGGAGGGGTGAACCGGCCTAGGTCAGAAACGGAGCAGGTCAAAACTCCTGAGCTCATCAGTAGTGAGATCACACCTGTGAATAGCCACTGCGCTCCAGCCTGGGCAACATAGTGAGACCTCATCTCTAATTTTACTTAAAAAAAATTAATTAATTAATTAAAAAAAAGATAAGGACAGAGCCATATGACAAATTGGTGGGTAGAGGAGAAGAGAATCTTCTAGGCTGATAGAGTTGGGAAGTCTCCATTGGACAAATGTTCCTCCTGGCCTCAATCCACTTATGGCCCCCTTGTTAAAAGGATTTGACCATTGGTCTGGACAGGCTGGGTTATGATACAATAATAGCAACCCCAAATCTCTGTGGTTTATAATGAGGGAGGTTTATATTGCATTCATGGTTCATGGAAGAGCAGAGGTGAGGTGCTTGTGGAGGTGCGTTCTGTTTCAGGTGTCCTTATCCCAGAACCCAGGCTGATGGAGCAGCCAGATCTTGTGTGAAAGAGAAAAAAAAAGGAAGAAAAAACATGATCAGCCACACACACCAGCATTTACAACTTCCATCTAGAAGAGATCACACACATTCCCTTGGCTGAAGAGTGTTACCTCTGCACCCCTCACTGCAAGAGGGGAGTAAAGTATAATTTTATATTGTACCAAGAGAATGGAAAATTTTAGTGAACAGCACTAATGACTAGCTCACATGGGAAAGGTAGAGAATTTGCTTTTCCCTTAGCTGGCACATGAAATCAAGAATTTCAGATTTGAAAGTCTGGCATCAAACTCCAAGAGGTTTGGTCACAGCCTGAGCTCTCTGCACAAAGGAGGAAAGTTGGCCTCTGCTGATAATATCTGTGTCTTAGTCTGTTGGGACTTTGTGTTAGTTCATTTTTACATTGCTATAAAGAACTACCTGCAACTGGGTAACTTATAAGGAAAAGAGATTTAATTGACTCACAGTTCTGAATGGCTGGAGAGATCTCAGGAAACTTACAATCATGGTAGAAGGAAAAGGGGAAGCAAGGCATGTTTTACCTGGTGGTAGGAGAGAGGGAGAGAGAGAATGGGGATGCACTGCACACTTATCCAACAACCAGATCTCATGAGAACACTATCAGGAGAACAGCAAAGGGGAAATCCTTCTCCGTGACTCAATCACCTCCCACCAGGCCACTTCCCCAACATGTGGGGATTATATTGCAACATAATATTTGGGAGGAGATGAAGAGCCAAACCATATCAGGCTTCTATAACAAAATAGCATAGACAGAGTGGCTGAACAGACAGGAATTTATTTCTTATAGTTCTGGAGGCTGGGAAGTCCAAGATCAGCGTTCTGGCACATCCTGTGCTTAGCAAGGGCCTGCTTCCTGGCTTCTAGATGACAGCCTTCTTGCTGTGTGCTTGTGAAGGGAGAGCTCTTGTGTCTTCCCCTTCTTATAAGATAAACTAATCTCATCATGACGGCACCACCCTCATGACCTCATCAAAACCTAATAACCTCCTAAAAGCCCTACTCCCAAACACCATTACCCTGGGGTTTCTGCTCCAACATATGAATTTAGGGG
Organism: Plecturocebus donacophilus; assembly: GCA_004027715.1. Lineage (NCBI taxonomy): Eukaryota > Metazoa > Chordata > Mammalia > Primates > Pitheciidae > Plecturocebus > Plecturocebus donacophilus. Next base: position 108,652 of record PVKP010002052.1, read on the forward strand.
TGAGGCACAAACATTCAGTCTCTAATAGTCTCTCCTATCATGTGGCCTTTCAGAGCCAGCTTTATTTCTGAACGCTCTGTAATCGCCCTGCAGTGAAGGAACTGTAGACAATAAGATCTCCAAAGATTCTGCCAACCAAATAAATGTGCCTTAATTTTCATTACTTTAGGACCCTAGGAGCCACAGGGGATTGGAGGGAACAGGTCCCAGGAGCCAAAGTAACCATAAAATTGTCTGGAAGTTCAAAGAAACAAAGGATCAATGAGGGATGAAGTAAATTCACACTGAGGGATGGCTTGTCCTGAGCCTGGAGAAAGTGTTGAGAGGAGGAGCGGAGAGAGACAAACTTGATATTACAGATCACGCAGCTACTGTGCCCTCTCAGCAATAAAACCATAAAAGAGAGATGCTTAATCTCCCTGAATCTCAGTTCCCTAAAGCACATGTCTGAAAATGCTCAGAGACCCATCAAGAAAAGCTTCTGGGCTCCTGTGTATCCAGACTGGAGCCACAAACACACACAAAAAACTTCAGAAGGCAATAGAGAAATCGGGACTTTGATTTTTAATGATGGTGGGAAAATGCCAGGAGAAGGATGGGCAGAAAAAGAAAGAGGAATGATTTTAAGCATCCCTAATGAAAGAGCCTGAGTGAGGTGAATATGAAAAGAGGTGGATGAGAGACACAGAAAGCGAAGATAATGAGGCTGTGCCAGTGCAGGTAGGGAGAGCGCAGGCATCAGAAGAGGAGAGTATCCTGTGAAGTGCAAAGGTGGGAAGTCTGTGCCAGAGGCCAGCTAAGCACAGCTCCCACTGGCTGGCTGCTCCCTCCTTGGAGAGAGGAGAGATTGGCTCATCTCTGTGCCTTATAGGGTGGGGGCCTCTGAGTGGGCCAAAGGGATAGGTGCAGGATTTGGTTAATGCCTGTCTGGTCTTCACCATTTCTCTGTATATACCAGAGAGCAAGGGTTAAGGGGAGCTGCTTCATTTTGCCTACGCAGGATCCATTTCTTCCTCTGCTGCTCACAGAACCCTGATTTCCATCTGGGGGGCCCCTTACAAAATGCTTTGCTTCCTCCCACTGTTACTCCAAAGTTGGGTACATGACCCAGGTTTTGCCCATGAGATACACTAGATGGTTGGTTTGGGAGCTGATGGGACCCAAACTGGACCAACCATCTCAACATTATCAACTCCAAGACTTAGCTGGAATGATGGGAGGCAGATCTTTTTTTCTCCTGGGGCTAAGCTAAGTAGGATGTCATTCTGAAGCTCCTACTGCGTGGGGAGGGTGTGAGAATGCAGCAACAGGAGGAACCTGGGCTGGGCTGAGCTTAGGGTGTTGAGGCCCTGGATTTAGTCGTGCTTGAGGCTGGACATATCCTTGGGCATCTCTGAATTATGGGTCCCCATATTCCTGTTGTTCCTTGAGAATGCCTGAGCTGGATTTCTGTCATGGAAAGCGTCTTAATACAGTTTCCACCTCTTCCAGTGGCAAGCTCACTCTCTGCCCAGCTTTCTTTGAGTATAGTAGTTTGTTTTCTTCCAGTGGCCACAGCCCAAATCCAGGGTCCTGATGTATGGTTTGAATCCTAGCTCTTCTGTTTCCTAAATATAAGGCTTTGAGTAAGTTACTCAAACTCTGTATGTCTGTTTTCTCATCTGTAAAATGGGGACAATACTATCTCATCAGGTTGTTGGGAAAACTAAATGAGCCAATTGATGTCAATTGCTTAGAAATGTGTCTAGCACATAGTAAGTGCTCAATAAACATTAGCTAGCTGGGTGCCATGTCCTATCCCGCATGCTGACCCAGGAGGAGATGCAAAACAGTTGCCACCGCTAAATGGTCTCTCCCGCTGAGCCTGTGCTTAGGATGCTGAGGGGACACCAACTTGGCTTTCCTCCCACATCTCCTGTTACTTCTAAAGCATGCAAAGGGGAAAGTGAGTGAGTGTTGATATGTGGGCCAGGATCCTGGGGTGCAGCCAGCCATGGCCCTAGGGAGCTGGGAAGATCCGCCCTGTGTTTCTGGCAGCAGAAAAGGCGTGGGCTCTGAAGGGGCACCACAGCCTGCAGTGCAGAGGCTGTCAGTCAGTGGGAAGGGTTTTCTGAGGCTGGGCATTGAGCAGCTTCAAAGAGGACAGAATGTTGGCCCCTTCATTCTTTGAAACTTCTCTGAGAGGCCTGGGACCATTTTATTTGTGGGTCTATTGCATGCATAGTAATTGACTTATGTACCCCTGAGAATCACTCTCAATATGCTTTTCTACCTCTTCATCTTAACTTCTTTAAGTCTTAAATTGCCCTTATAAAAAAAGACAGTGGTGGTGGCTCATACCTGTAATTCCAGCACTTTGGGAGGCTAAGGTGGGTAGATTGCTTGAGCCCAGGAGTTCAAGACCAGCTTGGGCAAAATGGTGAAACCCCATCTCTACTAAAGATATGAAAATAACTAGCTGGACATCGTGGCTAACTCCTGTAGTCCCAGCTACTTGGGAAGCTAAGGTGAGAGGATCATCTGACCCTGGGAGATCAAGGCTGCAGTCAGCCAAGATCATGCCAATGCACTCCAACCTGGGTGACAGAGCGAGATCCTGTCTCAAAAAAAAAAAAAAAAAAGAAAAAGAAAAAGACAAAAGGCAAACTTTTGGGAGAGAATAAGGTAAGAAACTGTCATCTCAAATACTCTATTTGCCTAGACTATTCCTACAGATAAATCCATTTCTCTTTGACACATGGCAGGATAACCCTCCAAATGCCCAGGATTCACTTCAGGTCCCCCCATGTCAGAACACACGCAAGTCCTTTCTTTGTGGACCCTCCACTCGCCCTGTTACCATAGAAACCACTGCCTGTGTCAACACCTCGGAGAGGGTAGGCAGGAGGCATGAGCCGCCGTCATAGCAACACACATCTCCACAGCAAGAGCCCACGCTCCATGCCATCTTGTCTCCGAAGAGGAGGAATGGTTGTTGGGGATACCCGAATACTTTCCCCAGGCTGGGAAGAGAGAGCTCAATAACTTGACCCTTACCAGTAATTCCGGCAGCTCTGCCTGGGATGAAAGAATCAGAAAGTTCATGTTCAAAGTGTTAAGATGACCACATAGGCCAGAATGTGTCTGAAGCCATAAGACCAGCAAGCCTGCTTGCCGTTGTTGAAAGGGTCCAGGTGTTCATACTGATGTTTATGCTAACATTGTTCGCACATGACTAATACACACAGCATTGCGGTTAAGAGCGTAAGCCCAGGAACCTGACTCTCTGGATTGGAATTCTAGCTTTGCCACTAACTGGCTGTGTCACTGTATGAGTCCATTCTCACATTGCTATAAAGACATACCTGAGACTGGGTGATTTATAAAGAAGTGAAGTTTCTTTATAAGTTGGCTCACAGTTCCGCAAGTTGTACAGGAAGCATGGCAGCATCTTTTTCTGGGGAGCCCTCAGGAAACTTACAATCATGGGGGCAGGCAATGGGAAGCCAGGCGTCTTACATGGTGAAGCAGGAGCAAGGCCGGGGGGAGGGTGCCACACACTTTTAAAACAACCAGATCTCATGATAACTCACTCTCTCACTATCACGAGAACAGCAGTGAGGGGCTGCTGCTAACTTATTCATGAGAACTTCACCCCCATGAGCCAATCACTTCCCATCAGGGCCAACTTCCAACACTGGGGATTACAATTCGACATGAGATTTGGGTGGGAACACAGATCCAAACCACATCAGTCACCTTGGATAAGTAAAATTTGTGCCTAAATTTTCTCATCTGTAAAATGATGATAATCATAATCATACCTACTTCACAGGGTTATTGTGAGAACCAAGTCACCACATGGACGAAAAGCTCCTACAGTGCCCCCCAGTAGATGTTAACTATTATGATGTTCACTAATAAGAGTAAGAGCGAATCAGTGCCAGTTTATGTCAAGCACTGTGCTAAGTACTTCACTTGCAGTGTGGGCTTTAGTCCCTGCAGTAACCCCAAGAGGAGGTGTCGTTGTTCTGTCCTATTGTGCAGACGAGGAGCTGGATAAATGCACCCCCAAGGGTGCAAAAATTGGCTCCTGGTAGGGGGAGGGAAATGCAAGAAAATCACCCTTTTTATGTGTAAAGCATAGAGAGACATATAGTCCATAAACGCCTATACAGTGGAGCTGCACTATTAACATTTTATGAGCAAGGGTGGGGTGGAAGGCAATAGGAGGAAAATGTCTTCAAAGCCTCTTTAGTAAGGTGATGATGAAAACAGGGTTGAGAAATTGGAAATCAGATAGAAGGTTTGGAAAGCCAAATTGCAGGCGGATCTAACCCCAGCCCATACCCCAGCCAGATAATCAACGCTAGAACTTCTAAACTAGCATCCTTTCACCCCACCTCAAGATCAACACTGGCAGAGAGAACCACACCTTCCACAGTGCCCTTGGGAAAAATGAGCCCAACATCTAGGAAACTACTTTAAACTTAGAAAAAAGGCTCCTTGCAGACCCATGGGGTGGTTGTTATTCTTGACACTGATGGTGCAGTTCCAGATTGTGCTGGGAATCAAGTCCCAAGCTCTTCTTTGGTGTGTGAAAGGACAGAAGAGCACAGGCCTGGGGTAGGGCAGAGCCTGCAGATGCCTGTGCTGCTCTCCGGGAGAAGCTGAGATCCAGCTGATGGCACGGGTGAGTTTAGGGCCTTGGTTAGCCCTCGGATGTCTGGGGAAAGGCTGACAGCTAAATCCTCCTGGAAACACTTCCCAAAGGACTGAAAGCTTTTCCATCCCTATCGCCTTAGCTACTGACCTCTGGGCATTGAGCTTCTAATTGGAGGAAATGGTATTCTGAGGGCTTGGAGGCTGAAGCCATGAGATGGGAAACTCCACTGGACCCTGCCATGATGGTCCCAGAACGACTTACTCCTTCCACCCCAGCCCTAGATAGGTGAACAAAACAACCCAGCCAAAGCAAAAATCAGCCAGGAACTTACTTACAGGCAACATTTTACAATGCGCTAAACCATTTTACATCCATCATAGCCATGAGACATCATTGCCATCGATATTACTATAATTAGGAAAGTCAGGGAAGAGAGTCGGCAGAACTGCAGCTCAAAACAGCTAGGGGTTTTTCCCCAGAGGGACCCCATAGGCTAGAGACTTTCAAACTATTTTTTGGTTGTGACTAAACTTGGAGATACATTTTACATTGTAAACAGGTACACACATGTGTATATGTCAAACTAAATAAGTGTTCTGAAATAATACTCGTCCTTCATGTGAACAACACGCTTCGATATTTCCTATGACAGTCGAGGGTAGACTATTTTTAAGGTGCTCATGACCCACTAAAATAATTTCATGGGTCACAAGTCTAGATTCAAACCACACTGTTAAAGACCACCAGTTACTCCCTAAAACAGTGAGATCCAGGAGGGAAGAACCTGGATCCTGTGGTCAGACCCTGTGGTCCAAGCTCCAACTCTACCCTTTTTATAAGCTGTAGATAATCTTTCTTTCTGTAGACAGGCCCAGAAATGTAACCGTATTTATGGGCCAGGCTTTGCACACAGTCATCACTCAGAGAGCAGAGACAGAGCTGTAACTCACGGGGTAGGCGTGGCACCCTTGTGGGCTCTGTTTTTTTCTCTCCAGAGCTCATGGAGTGGAGGGTAGGTGAAGGTGACACCCTCAAGAGTGGAATAGAAGATGAGATTTTGACCCAGGTACAAGGGGAGCAAAAACAGAATAAGAAGCAGTGTGGGGAGGCTGAGGACGGACTGGGAGAGGTGTTTAATGATGTCTCACCTGCCTCAGTGTTTGACCTGCTCAGTGCAGGAGACAGAAGCAAAAGTTTCTTCGGGCCTCAGGCTCTAGAGCCAGGCACTTGGCTCAAATCATGACGATTCACTTACTAGCCATGCCACTCAGAGCAAGTGACTTAGCTTCTCTAGGTCTCCATTTCCTCAGCTGCAAAATGAGGATATCAAAAACACACCATGAGGTGATTGCAAAAATATGTAACTTGAACATTTGGTGTTATTTGTATGCATGTGGATGAGATTCAGAACATTGTGCTGAGTGAAAGAAGCCAGATCCAAAGCAGAGCGTAATGTCATTGGTTTCAAGTTCTAGTAGAGGCAAAACTGGTCTATGGTAAAAGAAATCACAACAGTGGTTATCATTGAGGTGGGAGATGGGGAGGGGTTCACTAGGAAAAGGTGCAAAGGATCTCCCTGAGGTGATGGGACTGTTCTGTCTTGAAAGAGGTGTGCATACATTGAACAATATGCTTAAGATCCGTAAATGTTACTACATATAAATTATACTCCCATTAAAAATTACCAGAAAAAAACACAATTATTATTCTATTTATGCTTAACGTTTTGTGTCCCAGTGTAACATCCCTTTTTCATGTTAAATAAACAACAGAGGAAAAAAAAAAACAGAACTTTACTTCTAACAGTTCTAGAGGCTGAGAAGTCCAAGATCAAGTTTCCAGCATTTGGCGTCTGGTGAGGGCCTTCTTGCTGTGTGCTCCAGAGGGGAGGGGTGCTGTGTCCTCACATGGCAGAAGGAAGGAGGGCAAGAGAGCTAGGGATGCATGGAGCCTCTTTCATAGGGTGCTTAATCTCATTCACGAGGAGACCCTCATGACCTAATCACCTCTTAAGGGTTCTACCTCTTAATATCTGTACATTGGCAATTATGTTTCAATACCTGAATCTGGAGGGAGTACATTCAAACCATAGTACACAGTGTGCTGACAGCGTATGGAACACAAAGGGAGAGGCTAGCAGGCCTGTGTTGCCCTGGAGGCAATGTGGCACTTTACAATGTGGCAATTTACAAGGTATGTGGACAAATAATGCTTAGAGTTGCATCTCAGAAAGGTAATGTAGGAGCGCAGAGGATTGATTGGAAAGGGAAAGACTGGGGCGTGTAACAGTCCAGGGAAAATGTGGTGATGCCCTGGACTGGGTGTTTTCCCTGATTCCTATGTGGTCAACACAGCCCTCCTCTGATCACCTGGATACATCCCTGGCACCTATCTAATCAAACTCATACTCACATAACCAGAACAGAGTGCAACTTGAATTCTCAGACTTCCTACACTGGACTCCCAGGTCCTAAAAGGGAGACCTGGAGCACGGCCCACACTCACAAATGTGCTGTTGAATGAGCATGAACAAGTGAATGGGTGAGTGAATGCGTGTCGTGCACACCTGCACAGGGAAGCAGAGATCGGAGATGCAGCCAAAGAGTACGGTGGCCTAGAGATACATCACAGACCAGGCTTGGGTCCATGCACAGACCTGCCCTGTCCCAACCAGACCAATAGCGTCTAGCCTGTCGTGAGAACCTACTCTACACATATACAAAATTCCACTTAAATTCCCTCAGAATAGGTGTACGTTTTATTTCCGATAGAAGATTGGAAAGTATCTCCTAACCCCACATTTCACTGAAGCAGAAATCAGCCCAAGGTTCATATATAGCACGTGAATAAATGAGCTCATTCATTCTTTTCTCACAAGTAACTGGGACTAGAGGAGTGTGCCACCACACTTGGATAATTAAAAACAGGTTTTTTTTTGTAGAGACAGGGTCTTGCCACGTTGTCCGGGCTAGTCCCAAACTTCTGGCCTCAAGTGATCCTCCTGTCTCTGTCTTTCCTTTTTAAAGTTGTCCTCAATTAGTTTCAAAAATTCTCCTCTTATCTATTTCATTGTTAAAAAAAATCCAATTTCTTAATGAGGAATCTTTCAATGATGGCAACCAAGCAAGATTAAACATAAAGAGGGGATGCACTGACCTTCTTAGCTGGAAAGTCCAGGAAGAGTTTGGCTTCAGGAACAGTTGGATTCAGAGGCTCTCTCCATCTCCCAACCTGCTTTCCACCACATAGTCCTCAGCTTTGGGGAGCTTTCTCTGCATGGTGGCCAGAGGGCTGCGTGGCTCTGGACTTACCAACCAACAGGTCAGCACAAGAGCGGAGGCCTCTTTGCAGGGTGCTTCTGTAAAACCCTAGGGTTGACTGATGAGTCCTCTTGAATGGGGAATGAGAAAAGGGTTTTCCAAAAGCCATCAGTCAAAAATGATGTCGTTTCAGGAGGTATTTTTACTGTTGTGGCTGCCGATCTTGTTATTAAACCCTCCAACCAGTACAAGTAAATGAATCGACTGAACTGAATTAAGAACCAACCTGAACTAAACTGAATAAATTTCAAACCATCAGCGGTCTTTTTAGATAAGGCAATACTTGAACTGTGCTAAGCCCCAAGCTAAGACTCAAGGGACACTCATTTCTCATTGGTGTCTCTGCAGCCTCGTTTCTCTGTCCTGATGTCTCTTCTCCAGCCGTGCACTACCTTTAGGTGTTTGGAGACCCTCATTTGGGGGCCAAAAGATCTTATTGCAGATTTGACACTTGGTAAGTTTTACTTTTTTCCTCCTAAGACAAGACATCTATACATACCCTAGGGATATTTTCATCCTTAAAAAGTCTCTCTTCCCACACTCACTGAGCATAGTTGCTTTTATTTCTCTTTATGAGTGTGACAAATGTGTGACCTTGGGTTGTCATTAATGTCTCTAAAAAGGGGAAGACGTTATCTTTCCAGCCTGCCACATGGGATTGAAGATCCAGAAAAGCTAATGCAAATGAAGATATTCTGAAAATCACAAATCCTTGGAGTAAGAGTTACAAGAAGGAATTCCAAATGTACAGGCAGAAAGGCCCTCATCTTGACGCTTAGCCTCCTGCAGGCTACCAAGGTGGGTTTTATTTCCCTGAAGGAGAAACTTGCTCTCCTTGTAAGCCCCAACCCAAGGCTGAGCAGAAAGATGTTCATTCAATTCCATCGGGGGTGGGGTGTGGGGCAGGTCGTGGCCTCGAAAACCCTGCCACTCCCCATGCCCTCTGTCCAGCTCCTACATGGTCCTTTAACATCTCCAGGACAAAATTGAAACTGTATGTACCCTCTGACTAAGAAATTCCCCCTTACTAAGACACTCATTTGTGCATTCTGAGACGCATGTAAAAGAGGGCTCATTGCATCGCATTTGGAATAAAAGCACCACAAAATGCCTTAATTAAGCATGTATAATGAAGGAGAGTGTTAAACACATTAAGGTACGTCTGGATGATGAAATGCTTGGCAGTCCCCAAAAAGAATGAAGCTTAGGACCGAGCTCTGATATGCAGCAGGGCCATGCAATGTTTATTTTGTCTCATGGAAAAAATAGATTTTATAAGAAATCATTTATTTATTCATTCAACATCAATAAACATGATTGGCCACCTACTAATGCTAGGCCCTCTCCCGAGAACGCAGCAGGGAACAACACAGACAGTGTCTATTCTCAAGGGGCCTGTATTTGGTGTAAAAAACTCTTGGTGCCACATTCTCAGAAAATGCATGCTTGCAGTGACTACCCCTGAGAGAGAGATTTGAGAAAGGGCACAGAGGCACAGGGGAAGGAGGGGGCAGACGTTTCCACTTTGTCCATTATACATTTCTATGGTGTTTGAATTATTTTTACAATGTGCATTTATCAGTTTATAATTTTTGTAAAACCAATAGAGGAAATAAAATAAATGAACTGCGTGCACACGTGAGCACACACCATCCATAAAGAGTCAGGCTGGGAGAAGATGAGGAGCGGGCTGGGGAGAATCCACACGAGAGACAGATATTCCCCCGATTCCTCACGACTGGTAGCTGGAAGGGAATTGCTCCTGGAGGGAGCAAGTTGTTAAATGCCCCTTCTTCAGAGTGCTGGGACTCAGGCCCCTGGAACCTGGATACAGAGGAGGCAGACACCAACTGGCATGCCCTGTGCCTATTTTGTGATAGGAGGCAGGTTCTGCCCACGCCCACATCTGCGAGGGAAACCCTCGCCTGGACTCCATCATCTTGTCCTGGCCCCATCCCTGCTCCTTCCAAGCACAGGACAACCCGTGTCCCTTGCATAACACAGAGGTCAAGGGCTAGAGGTACCACTCATGGGCCCTGGAACCCCAAGTAACTCCCTTCACCTCTCCAGGCCTCAGCCTCTCATCTATAAAATGAGGAGGATAATGATGACGGTTTTGGTGAGGGTTCAGTGAGTTAAAACTGGCAGGTCCTTAGAGGAGTGCCCAGCACACAGCGAGAGTTCATGAAGTGTTCAGCATCCTCAGAGCTGTTGTTAGTATTGCCTCTCACCAGAACTACCCTCCAATGCAAGAAATAGAACAAGGTTTCCACGGGGCCCCAGTGGCTTTGGGATATCATTATCATCCAGTAAATCGGCCTTCTGCCTTGGGCATTTCAGATCCAGAGGGCCTTGGAGATCCCACAGCCCAGTCTCCCACTTTACAGATGCAACCACTGAGGCGCAGACAGGCCAAACTTGAGCTGAAACTCACTGAGAATACAGGGCGGAAGATGCGTGTGGGTTGATTCATCCCTCTGCCTCTGTGTTGAAAGGCATGTTAGTAGAAAGGGAAGCTCTGAGCATGGACTTAGTTTGATTTCTGCAGCAAAGCAACCTTGCTGGGGCAGGTGGATTTTAAACACCATATCCTCTAGTATAATAATGATGTAACTAAAATTTTCCTGTGATTTAGTCATATTGTCCTATGGATATGCTTAAGTGCAAAGTTCTTGCTGCTGCATGTATTTACATGTATTTTCATGCATTTAAAAAACTTTTTATTTTGAAATAATTTTAGACTTACGAGTTGCAAAAATAGCAGAGTTTCTACCTTACCCTTCATCCAACCTCCCTTCACATCAACCTCTTGCATAACCACAATGCAATGATCAAAACTAAGAAATCAACGTTGATGCAGACTGTTTTTTGGATTTTCTTTTCCTTTACCAGGATCCAGTGCAGGATGCTATGTGGCATGTGGTCCTCATGGCTCCTTAATCTCTAATGTGTACTTCACATAAGCCAACACTTTAGGACACAGGGCAGGTCAGGAAAAAAAAAAGAGTGGGTCCGCAGGGGCAAATAGATATAGCCCAACTCACCACCCAATCTAAACTGTGTGCACTGCCCTCCCAAGCCTGTCATTCGCTATTTCTCCTCCACTACATCATACATTTACCATGATCTGATAATGGGATTTCCATGGCAAAGGGACCTGGACCATCCCATCCATCACTGTATTCATAGTCCCTGGCACATAGTAGCTGCTCAATAAATATTTGATATTTTGATATTCATCACATGAATAAATAAGTGATCAATGTTTAGAGGCTGTGTTGAGTTCACGAAACCCACAGCTGTTTTTTCTCCCTCAGAACACTTCTATAGCTGGGATAATTTGTGCCATTCTAGAGTAAGAATTCCTCATGCCAGCCTCTCGGCAGCACCTCTGGTCCACCTGGCACTGCTCCTCCTCATACCATTCATCAGCCTGGCTGAGCTGACTCCTGGAACTGCAGTGGGGTTCATCTGCTGGTGCTTCTGCCATCTCTTTCAAGCTCTCATCTTCGAGATCCAGCCCCTCCTATCGCCCCTGGTGCCTCTCTGGTGTCAGCTGCCCTTCCCACACTTGTCATTCCTCTCTGCTGGCATGTGCACCTTGACTCCCATGGCTCACCTTTTTCTAGACCTACACTGTCCAACATAGTAGCCACTGGCCCCAAGTGGCTGCTAAGCACTTGCACTGTGGCCAGTCAAATTGAGATGTGCTGTGAGTGCAAAGTACACACCTGATTTCAAAGAGTTGGTAGGAAAAAGGAATATAAAAATCTTGATGACTTATTATTTTAATGTTAAAACGATAATATTTTGGATGTATTGGGTTCAATAAAAAATTCGTTACAATTAATTTTACCTATTTGTTTTTACTTTTTAAAGGTAGCTACTTGAAAACTGAAAACAACATATGTGATTCACATTATATTTCTATTGGACAGCTCTGCTGCAGACAAAATGTCTCCACAACCATCCATTTCATTTGCTATAGAAGTCCCAGAACAGACACTGAGCCTGGCATGTAGTAGATGCTCAATAAATGCCTGTTGAATAAAGGAGAATTTCCTACTGGGAATCTTTTGCCTAGGAAGATCCTGAGTTCTTGGAGGACAAAGCAGAGACTCTTCTGTCTCTTCCACAGCCTTTACCTGCCAGTTTTCTTGACAGGAAGATGCTAGGATCTGCTGCCTCTGTACATTTTTACCTGGGAAAGGGGGAGAATATGTAACCCTTTCTGTTACAGGAGGCTGTGAAAGGAAGAGCTATCTGCCTCTCCCCAGAGGCAATGCTTGAGCCAGACACCATCATGAGTACTCGAGGACTGTTCTTTCATAAATCCCTTCATGCCTCTGTGGAGCAGGTTATTATCAATTCTACTTGACTTACGAGAAAAACGAAGCTCAGAGAGGTGAAGTAACTTAGCCAAAGTTTCAGAGAGCTGATGACAGAGCCAGCATCAGAACTGTGTTCTCGACACTTTTTCCAGTGTTTAGTCAATTGTACCACACTGCCTGCATATCTAAAATGAAGGATGGGGAAAGGGAGGCAGAGAGGGCTAGGGCAGAGATGCACGGAGAGGAAGGTTAGGCAGAGAGAGAGTGAGAAAGAGAGCTTTGGCGTCTGTAATTAGTTTGCTTATGTAGATCTTTGATGATAGAATTTTTCAAAGCAGTGTAGGTGGGCTCTCTTTCTGAGCATGACTGTGTGACAGAAGTCCAGTTATAGAATTCTAAAATCAATACCCATAGCTGCCTCTGTCTCTATCGAATCACTGGTTGAATCCCCAAGGACAATATTTCCCCTTTCCATGTGTGTCTCCTCCCTCTGTAAGATGGAGAATTGAAATGCTGAGACCCTTCAAGTCACCTGGTAAACACATAACAACTTTGCCACTAGCTGTTTGACTGTGGGCAGGGAACTGTATCAGTCAGTTATTGCTGTGTAACAAATTGCCCCCAAATATATGCCCACTCACATGTGTGCACATTGCTAGGGTGCTCCTGCTTCACTGGTCTCAGTCCAAGCCCCAGACTGAAGGGTCGTTGGCCACCCAGGGCATGTTCTTCTCATGCTATGGCCAGAGTGCAAGTGGGTAATACCCATAACTCAAACATACCTCAAGAATCTACTAGTATCATTAGTCAAAGCCAGTTAGATGGTCCAGCCCAAAGTCAAGGAGTGGGGAAGTTCACTCCTCTCATAAAGATTGATTGAATGATGTAGGTGGGAGGAAACATTTTTCAAGAATAATCTAATCTACCATGTTCCTTCACTGATCTGGGCCTCAATGACTATTGGTTTCAATGACTATTTGGTCAAGGAGAGGAAAGACATATCATGCTTAAAAGACAACGCTGGGTATGTAATTCTTGAAGTGATGAGATAGCAGATATCTGTTACATCCTGGTTCATTATTTCTTGGATTTGTGGATTCCACAGGTCAAACCTTATCTCTAAATGGAACAACTACATTTGATTTCATGCAATCAGTCCATGTATAAATTTCATTTCTCATTACGAAGCTGGCAGTATTTCCAATGCGTGACTATAGAAATGTACTCATAGCAGTGGGAGCAGGTTTTTTCCAATTGTAGTTTTCTCCCTGCATGAATTATTAATGACAAAGGCTCTCCTTATAAATCTACTCACTTTTCTGTGGCCTTCCCATATTTCAGAGCTTGCTGCTTTCTAATTTATCCTTAAATGCAGCAAACCCTGTTGCACAGAGGTTTGTTGCATTTAAGGGCAAATTAGTTGGGTGTGTTTATCAACCAAGTAACTATAAGTATTTAGACACCAGTTATGAACAAGGCACTATGGCAGGAAAGTGAAAACAGACTGAATGGTGAGAGACAGCTCCTATTCACAAGCTGCTTAGAATCTGGTTGGAAAGTTGAGATACTCACATTAAGATAGACTAGCCATTTCACTGAAAATGTCACTTTAAATTTCACAGCTAAGACTATGGTATAGCATGTTTTTGAACATATTTCTCAAACCTGACCTCTGTAGCTTGGATCTCAGGGGCAAATTTGAAATGTCAGTTTTTCTGAAATAATGGCTCTCAAATCTCTGATCAACAACATGTAGGCTGCTCTAGCACTCCTTTCAGCCGAATTTCTCATCTCGTAAAGGATATTTGTTAATCAGTTTATGTAGGAAGGCTAATTTTGTTTGATAAAAGAAAATGGAGGCACTTGATGATACACATTCATCTTGCTTTCAGTTTGTGTTTCATAACGGATTTCCATTGCATCTGATGCTCTCACATTAACAAATCTTTGGATACATCATTTTGGAGTTAAGACAATAATTTGCCTGCAAATTTGACAAAAAATATTGGTAATGCTGGAGATCTATCATTCAGATATAATTTGCTACTCTTGTGATCGTTTTCAGTAAAATGATCCAATTAGACTCCACATAGCTTGTCATTAGGTTCCCTCTCTCAGCCAGCTGAAAAAGGGAAAATAGAGTCATGTTATCAGTAAATAGCTAAGTTTGCTTTGTGCAACTTGAAGTCTGATTCTGACAATGAATTCGAGGGACATCAAGCTCCAAACCCTATTTACTCAATAAATACATGTTAAGTGCCTACACTCTGCAAAACACTGTGCTAGGTATGAAAAGAGGGAGGATCTACACCAAAAGCATAAGACAGAAGGATCCCAGACTCATGTTGATACAAATGACTGAGGTGGGCACAGGAAAGCTGGGCAAATGGGAGGGTGCGTGCCCTGCCTACTCCAGTCCAGTCACCTGTTACCTGATACAAAAGTCTGAATGACTGGCAGAGCCAGGTCATTTGAACTTTTATAAGAAGCCAGAAACCTGGGCATCTGGTGAAATCTCATTATTTGAAACACCTGTCTATTGGCCAATAGGCTACTAATTAGGATCCCTACACAGTAGGATTCTGGCCCTCAAGACACTTCTGGCCTAGCATAGAAAACAACAGTGGACACTGGCCACTTTGACACAAGGCAGGATAAGATTAGTGGTGTGATAGATATAGCCCCAAAGCAAAGAAGCAATGTGGAAAGAGAGACAGCCCTCCAACTCTAAGTCTCAGCAAGGACCTTCTCACGTGAGACATCTGTAGGCCTCATGTACTATTTCCTTTGAAGACCCTACCCTAAGACATAGTAATCATATTCAAATACATCCAGTGCCCATGGTAACTATAATGTTTTGTTGTCAGAAATATGTTTATGATTTTGTTTTTTAAATATTATTTGGATTCTGAAATTCTCATATTTTGGAGTTGATTTCTACCTCCTTCACTGCAGGTCACAAACACTGTCACAGGCTTCTGAAAATCCTATGAGGCCTAATAGTCTTGATAAATGGCAATGTTTCCCCCAGCAGAGGGAAAGCTGAAGGGCTTTACAGAAAGAATAAACAGGAGAGAAGATTCAGGAGCAGTCTGGGAATGATAAAGTCTTCAGCCTTTGACAAAGGCAGATCAGAGAGGGGTCTGGAAAGATAGGTAGTAAACAAATTTTGGAAACTAGATGTAGATTTTAGACTCTTCTCCAGACTGTGAGGAGCCACTGATAGTTTCTGAGAAAAACTCGATCTGTCTAGAATATTGTTAGGTGGGACTTAACTAGAAAAACTTCGAGGAGGTAAATTTAAAACTTGGCTTTGAAAAACAAACCTCAGGACTGAGCTTGGTGTGGAACCCATGTGCCGTCTGCATTGACTCTACGCCCATTTTTTCTAGCCACTTTGCTTTTGAAGACTCCTTTCCCTGCCTCCAAGATCCCCAGAACCACGTTCTACCCCTGCTGCCAGGTCTTCAGCAGTCTTGGTGCCAGTGTGGCTCTCTCTGGCCTTCTTGGTCCACATTTCATTCATTATTAAATGTGCTTTCTCCCAAACATACTTCCATATGATTCACACTATAACTTCTCTTTCTACCATAGAAAGGAATTACTTTATAGAACTGTAATGCTGAAAAAGACATTATATAATAAAAGGCCAACCACTCTTTATTTCCCTTAAGTTTATAGAAAAGGAAACTGGCTTAGAGAAGTAGAATGACTTGCCTAAGGTCACCAGAATCAGAGCCAGAGTTGGAACAAGAATCCACATTGTCTGATTG
Organism: Plecturocebus donacophilus; assembly: GCA_004027715.1. Lineage (NCBI taxonomy): Eukaryota > Metazoa > Chordata > Mammalia > Primates > Pitheciidae > Plecturocebus > Plecturocebus donacophilus. The sequence continues at coordinate 124,721 of PVKP010002052.1, forward strand.
AAATAATTCTGCTTCTCTGCACCAAACCAACTCTTGTGGGCATAACCTGGAAATTGAATGGACGACTGTGCAAAGGTATGACCATTCAGACACTAAAAAGAGACACAACTATTCTCTGAATTAAGATTGGTGTCCTTGGTAAAAAAGAAAAAGAATTACATCCTATGTTTATAAATTCCAAGAATAAATATTGTGAAAACCATGGTACTACCAAAAGCAATCTACAGATTCAATGCAATCCCTTTCAAAATACTAGTAATATTCTTTACAGAAATAACAAACACAATACTAAAATTCATATGGAATCACAAAAGACCCCAAACAGCCAAAGCAATCATGAGCAAAAAGAACAAAGCTGGAGGCATCACACTACCTGATTTCAAAATTCACTACAAAGCTATGGTAACCAAAATAGCATGGTATTGGTATAAAAACAGACACATAGACCAATGAGTCAGAATAGAGAACCTAGAAATAAATCCATGTATTTACAGCCAATTTATTTTCAACAAAGGTGCCAATAACATTCACTGGGGAAAGGGCAGTCTCTTCAATAAATGGTACCTGTAAAACTGGTCATCTAGATGCAAAACAATGAAACTAGATGCCTTTCTCTCACCATATGCAAAAAGCAAATCAAAATTGACTAAGCATGTAAGACTTGAAACTATAAACCAACTAGAAGAAAACACAAGGGAAATCCTCTAGGATATTGGTCTGGGCAAAGATCTCATGAAAAATACCTCAAAAGCACAGGCAACAAAAGGAAAAATAGATAAGTGGGATTATATTAAACTAAAAAAGCTTCTTCACAGCAAACAAAAACCAATCAACAGTGTGAAAAGATGACAATAGAATGGGAGATGATATGCACAAATGATTCATCTAACAAGGAATTAAAATATAGAATTTAACTCATCAGAAAAAACAAATAATATGATTTATAAATGGGCAAATAAGCTGAATAGACATCTCTCAAAAGAAGACATACAAATGGCTGACACGTGTATTTAAAAAATGCTTAGGAGAGAGAGATCCAAGATGGCCAACTAGTAGTAGCTCAGGATTGTAGCTCCCAGAGAAAGCGTACAGAACGAGAGGGTGCCACATTTTCAGAAGAATTTTTGTTGCTTACGGACTAGGATTCCCAGTGGAGGAGCCCCATGGATCACCAGCACGACTCCTGTGGCCGGCGTGGTGGTTTTGCTGGCGCTTTGGCATGGCAGTTCTTGGTGCAGAGTAAACGGGACTAGCTTCCTTTTTGATCAACATTTGGATCTCCGGGAAGGTGAGTCGCCCATTTACATGATTGAAATAAGGATTCAAGAGGGAAGCCAGACCGGAGATCCTCCGAGCAGAAAAGCACCAAGAATCTTAATGCCGCAGTTTTAGCCGGCACAGTGGGTTGCTCAGATTTCAGTGCTGGGAATCAACAAGTTGGACGTCCACTCAGAGGCCTAAATTGAAAGTAGGTAATTACAGAGATGACAGGTGGATAAAATTACAATGACGGGAAGGAATCAGCGTAAAAAAGCTGAGAATACCCAGAAGCAGAATGCTTCTCCTTCTACAGAGGATCACAGTTCTTCACCATCAAGGGAACAAGGCCTGATGGAGAATGAGTGCGTTCCAATAACAGAAATGGGCTTCAGAAGGTGGATGATAAGGAAATTTTTTGAGTTAAAAGAACGTGTTCTAGCCCAATGCAAAGAAACTAAGAACGTTGAAAAAAGGTTTGATGAAATCCTAATGAGAATAGACAATTTAGAAACGAATATAAGGGAATTATTGGAACTGAAGAACACAATACGAGAACTTCGCGAAGTATTCACAGGTTTTAACAGTTGAATTGATCAAGCAGAAGAAAGGATATCAGAGGTCAAAGACCTACTTAATGAAACGAGAAGACAAGATTCAAGAACAAAGTGTAAAAAGGAATGAGCAAAGTCTCCAGGAAATATGGGACTATGTGAAAAGACCTAATTTACGATTGATTGGTGTACCTGAATGTCATGAAGAGAATGAATCTAAGTTGGAAAATATTTTTCAGGATATTATTCAGGAAAACTTTCCTAACCTAGTAAGGCAGAATAATACTCAACTCTAGGTAATCCAGAGAACACCACAAAGATATTCCTCAAGTAGATCAACTCCAAGACATATAATTGCTAGATTTACTAGGGCTGAAATAAAGGAGAAAATTTTAAGGGCAGCTAGAGAGAAAGGTCAGATTACCTATAAAGGGAAGCCTATCAGACTCACAGCAGACCTCTCAGCAGAAACTCTACAATCTAGAAGAGAGTGGGGGTCAATATTCAATATCTTAAAGAAAAGAATTTTCAACCCAGAATCACATATCCTGCCAAACTAAGTTTTATAAATGAAGGAAAAATAAAATTTTTCACGAACAAGCAAGTACTCAGAGATTTCATCACCGCCAGGACTGTTTTACAAGATCTTCTGAAAGAAGCACTACAAATAGAAAGCAACAACCAGTATCAGTTATCTCAAAAATTCACCAAAATGAAGAATTTACATCAACTAACGGGCAAAAAAGCCAGTTAGCATTAAATTACAATATTGAACTCACAAATATTAATATTAATTCTAAACTTAAATGGATATAATGCCCTAATCAAAGTCACAGACAGGCAAACTGAGTAAAAAGTTAAAATCCATTGGTACGTAGTATCCAGATCCAACTCGCAATGATACACAAAGACTTAAAATAAACAGATGGAGGAAGATTTACTAATTGAATGGAGGGAGAAAAAAAAGAGTAGGAGTTGTAATAAAACAGACTTTAATAGTAATAAAGACTAAAAGAAACAAAGAAGGACATTACATAATGGTAGAAGGATCAATGTAACAACAGAAGTTAATGATTATAAATACATACGTACCTAATATAGGAGCACCCAGATACATAAGACAAGTTTTTATTGACTTACAAAGAGATCTGGACTCCCGCACAATAATGGCAGGAGATTTTGACATCACATTGTTAATTTATAATACACCCATTCTGAAAGTGACTATATAACAGAAAGTGAATTACTCTTTAGTATTTACATAGTATCTCACAGACTTAAATGAAATATTGGTTGACTATTAGTTTGTTATTTTCTTCCTGTATTCCTTTCTGTCTCTATTGTTAAGTATAATTGATGGCATAAAAGACGTTTTTAATACCTTTTAAAGATTGCATTCCAGCCTGGGCAATAGAGCAAGAATTCTGTTCTCTCCCCCACTTTTTCTTTCTCTTTCTTTTTTTCTCTTATAAACAAACAAACAAACAAACAAACAATGTGGTAAGGTTTGGAGGGATTCTTATGACATATGCTATTTTCTCTCCCTGGTTATGAGATTTGGGGAGCCCCCAGGGATCTCCAAATATGGACAAATATTGGGATATGTCATTATAAAAATAAATAAATAAAAACAAAAAATGCTCAGCATCACTAATTATCAGGTAAATGCAAACTAAAACCACAATGAGACATCATCTCACCCCAGCTAGAATGGCCATTCTCAAAAAGACAAAAAAATAGTAATAATAACAAATGCTGCTGAGGATACAGACAAAAGAGAGCTGTTATACAGTGTTGGTGGGAATGTAAATCAGTTAGCACAGCCATTATGGAAAATGGTATGGAGAGTTCTCAAAATCTAAAAATAGAACTACCATATGATCCAGCAGTCCCACTGCCAGTCGTATATTCAAAGGGAAGGAAATCAGTAAGTCAAGCAGTTCCCTGCACTCACGTGTTTGCTATGGCACGGGTCACAGTGGCCAAGACATGGAATCGACCTGAGTGCCCATCAACAGGTGTGTGTGGATAATATGGCCTATATACACAACAGAATATTATTCAGCCATGAAAATAATGAAATCCTCTCATTTATGGCAGCATAGGTATACCTGGAGGATAGTATGTTAAGTGAAACAAACCAGGAAAGACAAATACTGTATATTCTCACTCCGAGCAAAAGCCAAAAAGTTGATCTCATAAAAGTAGAGAGTAGAATACTGGGTACCATAGGTGTCGTTAAACATTGGTGAACAGATACAAAATTACAGCTAGATAGGAGAAATAAGCTCTAGTATTCCATAGCATTGTAATGTGACTATAATCAACAACAATTTATTGTTTTCTTTCAGATAACTAGAAGAGCAGATTTTGAATGTTCCAAACACAAAAAAGTTTAATGTTTGAAGTGACAGATACTAATGACCTCTATTTGATCATTACACATGGTATACATGAACTGAAATGTTACATTATACCCCACGAATATGTACAATTATTATGTATCAGTTAAAAATAATAATAAAAGAGGAAAAAGATTGTTGTCCTTCGAGACAACATAAAAATACTTTTGGGTACGGGACCCCAGGGTTTGTGGACAGACCAGGTTGTCATGGTGCTGATTAGACTGACCCATGGAATGCACAGGTGTGTGATTTACTTTCTCCTTTCAACGAAGAGTGAATGAAATAAAATTTGGGGCTGGTGAGCTACCCTTTTTCTAATCCTCTGAGAGAAGATTTCTGTCCTGGAAATAACATATTTAAAGCCTTTTTTAAAAGCCTGCTCTTGGAAAAATAGTGATGTCAAACAGCCACTTCCTAGTCTTCTAACTTGTTTTTTCTCACCATTTTAATGAAGAGGGCTTCCCAGAAATCATGAATTTTGCATGAAGTTCTCATTTCTCTTTAAAGGGACTTAGTGCCAAAACCTTCTGTGACACTCAAAACCCATGTTTGAGTTATATTGTTAATGTTAATATAACTCACAGTGATGTGTTGTGTTGGGGAGGCAGTGGGCAAAATAGCCATAAATTCCATCCTAAACAGACCATCTCCCCAGCGTTTCTGGCATTGTCTGCTGGATGGTCATGACATCTCTTCCTGCAGACTCCCAGGAGGAGCAACATCACTTCCTGGCTCTGAAGCCTCAACCTGATGCTTTAATAATAGATGCTGATCGTCCTATCAAAACTACAATTGCTTCGACATTCATTTAATCTCTTCCTTTTTCAGTTCCGTTCCTAAAACATAAAAATAACTGCTCGATTTTGTCCTTTTCTTTCCTATTTTTGAAGATGTCACTGTTCCTGCTGAGACCAGCACCAAGGGAGCTAGATGATAAAGGTAGCTTGCAGGGAAGACTTCCTTGGGCACAGGGCCGGAGGTTCTCACGCTGAACTGGATTTCAGATAGCACCTCTTGGAGAAGTTGTTCGCTCACTTCCCGGCTGCCTCCTCATTTCTGTGGGGTGCCAACGAACCTACTGCAAACAAAATAAGTTCTTCCCTCATTTGAATCTGTGCTTACAATCTCTAATTAAATAATAACTTTCACAGCACTCTGCTTCTCCAAGCCTGAATGGTATTTCCATTACCTCCTCTACTGAAGTCAAAATTACAGACCTGTCATTGCTGGATTTTTCTCAAAAACACAAGCGTTAAATTATACCTACACTCACCCATTAGTAATTTCTCTGTGGTGGGTGTTTAAATGTATTATAATGACTCTACTATCTCTTCAACTTTCCATCCCTCTCAGAATATCGATGATTTCTACCTCATTCTGGACTGCCTGTCTAGTTTTGTCTTTTAATTTTTTGATGAAACATGAATTTGATTTTATGAAGTTCTTTTTTCTTTCTCTCTCGGAAAGGAAAAGAGAAACATCTTTCTGATGTGGAGTTACTATTCCTCTCTGAAGATGAAATGCTGATAGAAGAGGAATTACCTTTTAGGTTTCAAACTGTCTGAGCAGAAGTGGCTCTTCAGTCACAGACAGACTGGGTCCCTGGTTCTGCACTGTGTGATCATTTCTTGTCATTTGCTCAACACTTTGATGACAATACATGTTTTGTGTGCTTTATACGTACTGACTCTTTCAACTCTCACAGCATTCCTATAAGGTAGCATATTAGGCAGTTCTTGCATTGCTAAAAAGAAATACCTGAGCCTACGTAATTTGTAAAGAAAAGAGGTTTAATTGGCTGATGGTTCTACAGGCTTTATAGGAAGCATGGTGCTGGCATCTGTTCAGCTTCTGGGGAGGCCTCAGGAAACTTACAATCATGGCAGAAGGTGAAAGGGGAGCAGGCATGTCACATGGCCGAGTGGAGCAAGAGAGTGGCAAGAGGTGCCAGACACTTCCTTTTTTTCTTGTTTTTTTTT